>JBBPCX010070187.1:0-10806 GCA_037974365.1 Hydrocynus forskahlii | reverse complement strand
ATACTATAGTTTATATTGTTCTTGTCTTTGTGTCTCTGTGAGTCTGTGCAGTCGTAGCATAAGCAATTTCCTCCGTGATTAACAAAGTGTTCTGATTCTGGTTCTGATCAGTGCATATTCAGCCTTCAACGTTTTAGCCCCGCCCATTCAGTCAGAACAGAACTCATTTACATATATCAGTTTTAAAAGACAAACAATATCCTGTTTAATTCTAAAGGATAAAGAGAGATTAGTTCATAAAGACACAAATATTTTAAGCGGAGCTCGTGCTGTAATAAATGGTCATTTAAGGGGTAATATGGGAGTCATGGAGTCTCCTGACTATTTAAGGTTTTACATGAAAGCTTAAAGCTGTTTTTTGAGAATAAATCAGTGCGCCTCACTGTCAGCTCTGATGGACGCACACAGGTTTGACCCCTGCAGTGCCAAGTCAGTTATTCTCCTAGAGCCGTTGTACAAGGCTTGTTTGGTGCTTTTTTTTTTAGCATGCTTTGCTGTTAGGAATGAAAAAAGAGAAAGCACGTAAAGCATGCTGGGGCAGTCAATGCACTTTAAAACCACAAGCCAGAACCACAGCGTGACAAAATAACCAAAGGAAACACAAATTGCTGTCAGTCTGTGCTGTGGACAGATTGCACACACACATCATTACACACCACGTGTCATGGCCGCGTCTCAGGTGCCACACCCCCGGCCATGTGAGTGAGTGGGGAGCTTTGGTGTTTCCCACTTACCTGATCATAAACACCTGTTTTGCATTTCTTCCCTCTTTACTTATATTCAACCTGAGCCCAAGTTTAGCATCTATTCACAACTGTGCCTCCTCTGGCATGTTTTGTCCTTCATTATAGCACTTTTCCACTGGCACAAGTAACTGCCCGTACCTTGAACAAATATTTTTCCATTACAAATAAAGCGGCCCATACACGTGCTGTACCCATGCTGCTTAATGACAGGGCTAAAAGTGGGCCCCAGCTGAGCCGACTGAGTCACTGATTTTTGATTGGTTGAAATGTTGTCAGGGCAACAGAGTTTTCTATGACAGTAACAAATTTATCTTTAACGCTGTGAGAAACGCGAAGGTGATCCAGGACATCATTAACAAGTTATCTGGGTTGGGTTTTCACTACACAGCTAAAGAATGCATAGAAAAAATAAAAAAAACTCAAACAAGACTTTGACAGAGAAACTTTCCACTGTTTCGACTCTTTCACGGTCCTCTCTCTAGTGTCAGTGAAGGCAGGGGCAAATGCAGACTTCTATTTCTTTAATACTTTTATTATTCAAAAGAAACAGGGACGAGGGCCTAACAGAACTCAGAACCAGGACTCAGGAGACTGGAACATAAACCACACAAGCATGACGTTGGCCCGACACTAAGTTCCACATGAAGGAGAACTAAATACTAAACACAAAACTTCACAAACCAATCCAACACAAGCATAATTTTCCTTGAGCACACCGGTCAGCTGAAACACATAATATAAACAAATACAAGACCGGTGTGCTCAGCCATCATAATAAAAGTCCCCTAAACTAAACAAAAGAACAGAAAAAGACGCCCTCTAGCAGCCGCCAACCATCACAGACTCCATGGACGTGGTTTTAGGATGACCAGCCATAAACTGATGGGAGAGAATTATGTCAGAAACTCCGTTACTGAGAGACACTGAAAAATCAAAGCGTTCTGTGCCATCAATACTGTGCCATCAATACCCCAATACTGTGCTACTCTAGACCTTCTGAGAAAGCGATTGATCTTTCTTCCCAGGGAGTCTTTTCTATACTGAACTTTCCACAATAACTATGAAAAGTAAGTCAAGAAAAACACACATTATTTACATTTAAACCACTGGAAAAAACAGTCACTGTTGATGGACTTCAGGGGTCCAGCTCCCTGTTTTATTACTCCTCAAACTGGTTGACATTTGGATGCCATATAAACACAGTTATTTGAATTGTGTTTTGTAAATAATGTTTTCTTATTCTATCAGAGCTGAAAAGAGTTAAACAGTGAAATGGTCAGTGGTTGTCATGGTAACAGTGTGTGCTTTGTGAACACGGCCATGCTGGAATCAATACGAAACCACCCTGATTAAAACACACCCACAATTACAGGCAGAAGAACTTTAATGCATCTACCCAATTATGGCTGGACAATCAAAAATATTCCACATTCCCCTCATGATTATTTGCAGGTTGTTGGAACGCCCACCTTTACTCAGCAGAGATTTACTCCTGATTAAGCAAGTGCCCACCCATAGAGATGCAAATCTGGTTCTGGGGAAAATTAGGCCCATCTGTGAAAGAACAAATTACAGCTTCTTGTACAAACACCTTAAAAAATTCCTTCAAATATACAAGTTTCACATAAAGACTTATTGACTTCGTCTGCACTTCCAGAAGCAATTTCAGAGTCACACACACTCAAGTTGAAGGGGAACGTGCAGAGATTTTTTGAGAAGTAATCGAGCGTGTGCCACAGATACAGCAGAGGGAGATTGGGGTGAAGAACACTGGAGTAATGCTTTGAGCCTAATGATGGTTGTATCTACTACAGACTTATAAACACTCTGAGGCTTAAGGTGGTCTTATCACTGTAGGAGCTGATGGGTGGGAGCTCCGTGTTAGTGTGTGTGCATGTGTGTGAGAGAGGAGATTACGTTGGATTGAGACGTATTTGGGGATTTAGTCGCTGCTGAGCAGCTGCAGGTGGTGTGTGTTTAGGAAGGAAAGTGTTTGATGTGAGGCATGACTTTCAACTCTTAAAAGTGAAAATAAATAATATATCAGTTTGCTTTAGAGCTGTAACACTGTCAGTATCAGTGTGTATTAAAGCTGTAAAACTGATTATTAGTGAGTATTAGAGCTGTAACACTACCACTGTATCAGTGCGTATTACATCTGTAACACTTACTATCAGTGGGTATTAGAGGAGTAACACCATGACAGTATCAGTGTGTATTAAAGCTGTAAAACTGATTATCAGTATGTATTAGAGCTGTAACACTGTCTCAAATAATCATATCTGGAGATAAAATGGAGGAGCCAAAAGAACACTTAGTTGACTTATAAATGAGACTGTGCATTTGAAATTTGTCTTAGTGATCAAACTGAAGTGAAATTATATTTCAGAAACTCACTGAAATTCCTATTACAATCTCATAATGAGAAAGATATTTAGAAATATATCTGTTTATCTATATCTGTGATCATCTCTACATGATTAGAGATTAACACAATTAACTACACTAGACTTAACATGAATGCTCTTATTATTTGTTTGTGACATTAATAATTCCACAGCTAAAGTGAGCTAGATGTCAGGAGTAGAGGTCAGGTTTCTGAAGAGGCCAAGGTCAGGTGTGCAAATGTTAACGTGTAGTACATATTTAATGCAGAAGCGGCAGACTTGCACAGCTGATTAGGAAGGAGTTAGCACCACTGAACTTCACATGCTGATGTGATGAGGATAATGATGTCTCAATATTTACAGATGCTAAGAGGTGTCAGGGAGAGCTTTCCAGACCCGCTGAGGAGAACAGGAGGCTGATTAAAATGACTTGCACTGTGTCACTCTGACATACTTCTGCCACACTGCAGTCAGGAGCCACTTCTGGCTGAACAACGTGGAGGAAAAATAGAGCAAATTTATGAATTACCAGTAGAAACGGGCTAATAGTGAACGTTTAGAAGGGATGACTGATTTTGAGTATTTCCTCCAAAATCTTCCTCTAATCAAATACAGCCCTTCCCTTCAGTGTTTCCTCCAAACCAGCTCCCCCAAACAAATACACCCAGAAGAAGATTTTGTTGCTCACAACAGACATTTCTTTGTCTGGTCAGAAATATATCATCCCATTTGGAGATTACTGAAGGCTAACCTATTTCTCCTTACCCCTTAGGAGAAATAAGGAGCAAAAGAAAAAATCAATTTAAGATAGAAGTTCCTCTGCTGTTCTCATCTGCTTTGCAGTTTTCTTCTCTTTAACAGCCTCACGGATCTCAAAACTGTCTAACTTTGGTATCAGTAACTTCAGTTTGATCACTAAGACAAATTTCAAACGCACAGTCTCATTTATAAGTCAGCTAAGTGTTCATTTGGCTCCTCCGTTTTATCTCCAGATATGATTATTTGAGACAAATAAAGATCAGAGCAGTTAGAGAAAAGAACGAGGATTTTAATTTAGAATCATCCTGAGATTAGAGGAAGGCTCTTTCTCAATCTGAATTTAAGAATTATGATAAAATGGTCAAAATCTCATACTGATGTTAAACTGAGCCCAGTTGTGTCTAAGGGAAATAGGCTGGAGAAAGAGGAGAATTTTTCTTCCCTCTGGGCAGCCCTTCCCTCCAATACCCCCCTAAAATATTCAGCCCCTGCTTTCAAATCATATAAAAACACAAATGTTGGAGCTATAGCTGGCAGTTTTGGTGCCATGGAGTCATGCTGGTTGCTAATCTGAACAAATCACTTTCACATGGTAGAAGAAGCTGGTATTCGGCTTTTAAATGGCACTTTTCCACTGGACATCAATGCCAGGAAAACAAAAAAGTGTAGGTACCATGTTGTCTTCCAGAAATGCAATGCAAGCATCCTATCACAGACTGGCTGGAGTCTGGGTCAGGGCAGGGTCTTTTCTAAAGGTTATAAAAGCTGGCCAAACCCCACATCCTCTCCCTTCTTCTTGGTCTGCTTCACGAGGTTGCCGCCAAAGGACAACGGATAAAGGACTCAACTTAGTTCCAAACAGAGACTGATCAGTTACTTAGCCAAAGTTTGGCTTAGACATCTGATCAATATTGCAACAGGCCAGAAACCAAGTCAAGCTTGCAACATCCATTTCTGAGGCCTTTGAGTAAGTGAGGTGACCAAGTCCCTCATTTTCAACTGCGGAAGCTTCATTCCTGGACCTCGGTGGAAGCAGATGATTCCCAGCAAGTGGACTGGATCCAAACTTTCCCTCCAAACTACCATAGAAAGTTTGTGAGGATGATGGATTGAATTTGAGCTATTTGCAAAATTATCTAATCACACGAGGTTGAACTTTTGTCACGTGGGGTGTTCGGGGAATGTGAGGCGAGGCACAAAGTGCAGGTTCTTTTTAGATGGCACAAACATACTTCAAGTTCAAAATAAAAATCTCCATACAAAAAAACGAGCCCTAACAGTACCCCCCCACCCCCCCCCCCCCCCCAACCGGGCCCCCCAGGGCACCCCAAAACCCCATGGGTGGAGGAGGGGTAGACGCGGTATCAAGACACCAAAACACCCCAAAAAAAATTTCGCCGACCTGTGGGCCCCACACGTCCACCCCCCAATTGGGCACCTTCACCCTGGCCTGCTTCTGCGGCCTGGTCGGACTGTGTGGCTCCCACGCTTCCACTCTTTAAAAGTGTCCCCCTTTGGGAATCCCCTCTGGGTTGGCCCGGGGTAAGGCTCCCTTAGGGGAGCCCCTCTCCGTCTGGCTCCGAGTACTAGAGCTCCCCTCAAGGAGCCTCACTCGGGGGCACACGATCCTCTTTATCCCCCCATAAAAAATTCAGGGGAATTTTCCACCCCCTCTCCAATGGCGCTTTTTCCCAGAGCGCCTAGGGGTCCAGGTCCCTTCTCGGGTAAATTGATGTCTTTTTCGTCCTAGCTGCAGGCGTGGGGGCTGGCCTGTTCTCCGTGGGGGGTAGGGACCACACCCCTCACTACTGGCCCGGAGGCCGGAGCGCCCACCGATGGCAAAGGAACCCACTTTCCATTCAGTGGATACACTGTAGTAGGTGTGCCCTGGACCTGCTGACAGCCTGCTACTGCGCACAGGCACGGGATCCTGGCGAGGAAAACTGTGCGAGGGGGGGCCAGGCTCAGAGGAAGAGTGTTACTGCAGCAACTGAAGGCTGAAACTCCTTGCAGCAATGTCCAGACGCTCCTGTGGAGCTCCGAGTTCCAGCCATGGCGAAGCTGACGGCTGAAGTCCCAGCCGAAGCCTGTGCGGAAGCCTCTGAAATGCTGCAAGTTGAGGTCTCAGCGGGGCTGCAGGCAGGTAGAACCGTGGTGCGGTGGATAGCTAGAGCCTCGGAGTGAGTGTTGGCTGTGACCCCAGCGCCGCTACAGAGCGTAGCCCATGCGCTTGTATGAGAACGGACTTATGCCTCAGCGGGAGGACCGAAAGAACGCCAGGGACCTCCCTCATGGCCAGCACCTTCGCCGGTGCGCTCAAAGGGGGCATCCTCATGTCCGCTTCCTCCCTACTGCACGCATAAGCACTGTCACAGAGGCTGACAGCAGCCCCCCTACCACTGTTTGGGCCACCAACTGCTCCTCAGCTCAGCCACCCACCACAACCATACTCTCACGAAAGCCTCCGAAGCTTGAGAGCCTGTGCCGAACCTGCTGAGCCTCTGGGTCTTTGGTGGATCAATCGGTCACGGGGGGTGCTCGGGGAGAGTGAGGCGAGGCACAAAGTGCAGGTTCTGTTTAGATGGTTTAATACATAAAGACACAGGGGCCTAACTGAAAAACACCAAACAGTACATACATAAGGAAGGGGTCCTGTGCTGGAAACAAACAGGTTATTGTGAGGGTTGATCCGCAACTAAAACTCAGAGAACTTAAATACAAAACACACTTTGACAAAAACCAATCACAAGGCACAATCACTTACACTAAAACACAGGTCAGGTGACACCGTGACTGCAGACACAAACATTCTTCAAGTTCAAAATAAAAGTCTCCATACAAAAAACCCAGCCCTAACAACTTTAATACCTGGGGACAACATAGTGTAGCATGACTTCAAAAACAAATGCGGTAAAACTTCTATGAATGTGTTTATGTGAAGAATCTACTCGGATTTATGTGTGCAATCTATCCTTTTTACTAATAAGCTACATATTAATAAAGCCAATTTTTAAGGCTGAACTAATTTTCAGTGTAAAATGCACAGACCAGATAAAAGCTCAGCTGATCTCATTGATATACAGTAGTTCACTACAATTTCTGGTAAGAAATCAATGCCATCCTTGTCTCTACAGACCAAGGATCATTTTCCTTCTGAACTCAGGCTAAACATCAGTGAGCACCATCTTTACCATGCAAACTCGCACCATTTTTCCTTCTCTATATGCAAACACACACAGGAATGGAAAACCCCCTCTATTTCTTCTGAGCAAGTGCTGTCTTTCTCTCTCTCAGCTGCTCGCTTCCTCTCTCTCTGGTTCGTGCAGACATGCACACCCACATGCATGCAAATTCATGCATACCCGAGCATGCACAGCACATACTCAGTCACCCTTTCACTCACTACTCAGTTGCGCTTTCTCTAAAAACTTTAAATATTCTGATATGAGTTTGAAATAGATTGTGTTAACAGATGTTCCATTTATTTTAAGCAAGTTAGCTTGATTTTCACTGGCTGATGCCAAAATCTATATCAAAAGTATTCACTTTTGTTAAACAATCTTCAGAATTAATTAATATTACCATCTTAGTTAGAAATTAAAATTTTCAATATTTCTGATTTGATTATACTAATGAGACTGATTATGATAGAAACTGATAAGGTAATGGGACATCTTTAATTAATAATGAGGACAGACTATAGAAAATTAAAGACCACAATGACAAAAATGGATCTGACAGAAAAAAATTCTGCTCGTTCGACTCCATGGACGTCTTGTTGGGACAACAACCGGCCAATAACTATGGGGAGAGAATTGATACAATAGAAAATCAAAGCATGCTACAACTTCCATGCCTTCACAGTATGGTTTATGTATAGTGCGGTTCCTGTATACGTATGAAAAAGTGACAAAGTTGGTTTATTTGCAGTACCAGAAAGCGGCTGGACTGGAGGCACAAACTGTTTACGTTGCATCATTGTGGCCAAGATTACAGGAGTGCAGCAGATAAAACACAGCAAAAAAAGATGTGTCTACAAAACCACAAACAGTATCTTTGGACGTCTACATTCTGGACTGTGTCTCCTTCAGGTTTGATAACATCAACATCCTGACATGCAGTCGTTCAGCAGTCAGAATCAGTGTGAACACAGCATGCAGGTTTCTGATGTCTAACACTAGCATAGCTGGGAAATTGCGTGTGTCCGTGCTGTTATTGCAAGTTAACTAATTCAGATTTTTTCTGCCAAGTTTTTGGCCCTGGCACCTTCAATTGTTCATGCTCTACTAGTCCAAACTGTGTTTAATATGAATAATGACAACCACTGTCCTACGAGACAGCAGAGCGGCAGACAGAGCACACTCAGATCTCCTGAGGACAGTCAGTATAAATAATAGGGTTTAAGTTTGTGCCGAAATGATCCCCCCAGTTTTATTTAAATGAAAAATGACCTGAAATAAAACCCTCACACGCAATACACCCCGAACACTGATGAAGAAAAATGACGTGTTTGCAGAACAGAACCGAACAGCTTTCTGAGAAGACATAATAAGCAGTGAATCCTACTGCTGAAGATCTGCTTTATTGTGCTAAAGGTTCTGCTGTGCTGGCTTTATGTTCTCCAGCAAAATATTCCAGCCCGATTAATGAGCTTCCACCAGATTATTAACCTGGACGGCCTCAGACTTTATTAATGAAACAGAAATCCCACGAGAGGTGGAGGTGCAGGTCGGTCAGGGTCAGGCTGCTTCCGAGCAGGACACATTCCAAGCTTTCAAAGAAACTCAAATCAGTTCACAAAGTATATACATTAACACACAACAGACACACAGTACATACATTAGCACACAGTGTCTGCACCAGCACACAGTATATACATCAACACAGTATATTTAGTTCATTAACACACAGTATATAAACTAATACTCAGTATATATAGTAACACCCAGTATCAGCGCACAGTGTAAACACCAACTCACAGTATATACACCAACACACAGGATATTTTGTTTATTAACACATAGTATATACACCAATGCACAGTATAATTTGTTGATTAACACAGTATATACATCGATGCACAGTATATACAGTTCATACACCAACACATGTGGCGTCTCCATGTGTAGGTGAGGTCCTCTGGACTGGAATCTGTGTGGTCAACAGCTACTTGCTGGAACAGTTTTCCCCGCACGGTCGCTGAGGGCCCCTTTTAAACTCCACCAGCTCCTCATTGATAATGAGCACTGAAATGGGTCCCAGATGCACTGTGTCAAGCCGGAACGCCCCCTCCACATGCTGACGGTGGGTCCATACCAGTGGGGCTGAAACGGTGCCCTGCTGTCACTTCACTCCTCCTGGTGAGCGGGAGCTGTGCGTTCAGCACCACGGTCAGCACATGGCGAGGAGCGTCTATGGCCTGATGCAGCGGGGCAGCTGGCCCGCTGTCACAATGCATCAGTACACAGTATATTTACCAACACACTGTAAATCAGTACTTTAAGACACAATACATTCACCAATGCACAGAATATTCACCAACTCACAGTATATACATTAACAAATAGTATATACACCAACATACAGTATATACATTAACACACAACAGATACATTAACAGACAGTATATACACCAACATACTGTATATACTAACATTAAAACACAGTATACACACCAACATAGAGTGTACCCAGTAGCACAAGGACAGGGCCAAACACAGCACATTTCACAGTGTGTACATTATTCACAGAGGGGCATTTCCAATGTGTTCCAGTATATGACAGGTGTTGGTGTTTGTACTGTGTGTCGGTGTATATAATGTGTGTTATGTATATACTCTGTTTTAGTGTATATACTATATGTTAGTGTGTGTATTGTGTATTGGTGTTCTGATCAAAATTTCAGGCCCGATTAAAGTTGTATTTTCGGTGTGGGGGTCTTGAACAGTTTCCAACATGCCAAAGCACATTTCTGCTGCTGACACAGGCTGGCCAGTAAAGTCTTCTCATAGACTCATTCTTGTGTTAATGCAGAGATAAAATGTGGGTCATGGAACAGCACAGTAATGCAAACTTTTTCATAAATAATTCCCTGAGTTCCCTGGCAGGTGTTGGTGAGACTGTAATTAAATACACCCAAGATCCCTCCTGAGCACCCCCCTGAAGAAAGTGCTGTGACGGAAAGTTTTCAGCACTTTAACCTAATCAGCCATTCCGTGCCAAACAGAGGTATACTTTAGAGGTAATTACTGTGGAAGGCCCGGTATGAAGGCAATTTGACGAAGAGGCCTAAAATGGAAAAATGGTCTGGAACTTGTCTAACGGTCTTCACACATCAGCAACTTCATGTTTTCACTGCATATCACATTGTATTGTGGATCACACTAGATCACTATGTCAACAAACTTTCATCCCAGCTTTGCACCCCTCAATTGGCACTTTTCAGTTGGCACAAGGAACCACACCTTATCACAAAAAAATGTTTTTCCATTACAGATAAAGCATCCCAAGCTGTCACAGCAGGGCTAATTTGATTGCATCACTTTTTTTAACGGTCAAAATTTTGTCATGACAATAGACAGGCTTGGAAAGAGGCAAAAAAACAACAACAATGGAAATTACTAAATTAATGAAGTACAAGCACTACTATCTATTTGGGCTAAAGATACATTTCTGAGGATGAGTTTTATATGCTGTGAAAAACAAGTTAGCTCGGGTAAGTTTTCATCACACGGCTAAAGAATATGGGGGAAAAAAACCTCAAACAAGACTATAAATAAAAACGACCACAATAGCAAAAGCAGCTCTGATAGAAAAACTTTCAGCTGGTAAGTGTCACGGTGTGGGGTTTCTGTTTTTTGGGGTTAGTTCTGTGTTCGGGTTTATGTTCTGGGGTTTTGTTTCATGGGGTGGCC
>JBBPCX010070186.1:0-10806 GCA_037974365.1 Hydrocynus forskahlii | reverse complement strand
TTCCTCCAGCTGTTGTTTGGATTGTGAAACTCCATCAGCAGCTCCTGATTTAATTTAATGAAGGACTGATTGAGTCATACCAGGTTTCTGAGGAAACTACAGTAATACTGGACTTCACCAAGGAACACACTGATATACTGAACATAACATCACTATTTACTGTAGAATGGTGTTTGTAGTTATCCTTTTTAGTGTATTACGTAATAATAATGTGGAAAAATAAACTACTGCTTAGGTAAATAGTTTTTAAATACTATTTTTGCTGGTGTCTAAGATTTTTGCACAGTACTGTACATTACAATACTTTTTTTCAAGGTACATGTTCTCTCAACCAGTAGTTGCACAGCTGTGGCTACATAACAGTAACACACAGTGAACGTCTGATTAAACATCTGGTGTAATTATTTTGACCAAAAATGTGGCCAGTACTGTAGCCTGCAGAGATATGATCCGGGGCATAATTACTGGGGTAACTGCACTGGGGCCCTTGGTGCAGGGGCGTTTTTACTGTGCCTGACACCTGATGATCTCCCTCTTATTCTTAACGCAGCTCATCCATGGCGACTGTTTGCAAACAGATACTTCACAGGATGCAACCAGTATCATCTTAACATAACAGACATTTATTCTTATGCTTGTGGATGGACTGGAATGCCTTGAGAGCATCAACTTGTTTTATACATAAAAAATAAACAATAATTTCATATAATAGCAATGTAATTCTTGTTTTTTTTGTACAGATTCTGTAATTTACACAAATACTATCTTTCCAGATTTTTTCCATTCTTTACACCTTTGGAAAACTCCAGTTGTATTTTACATTAAATGTTAAAACTGCATTTTAAAGCTAAATGTTAAAGCTAAGCAGTTAAAAAAAAAGGTCAAGTCAGTATTGGTACTGGTATTGGACGAAACCAAAAGTTTTCAATGTCGGTGTCAGTAAAAGAAATGAAAAAGTGGGATCATACAATATTGACCACTGGGTCGTAGATTCCTGAGAAAACGCACTCAGAATTACCCTTATGCCTTCCATGAATTAAACCATTGAGATACTACATTCTATACCATCCAATTTTGATTCTTGTATTTAAAGACTGTCCTGTGACCTTTGAGAGAAATGCGAACTCAGTGCTAGGGTGGCTACAAGTTTACACGAAGAAAAGCAAGTGCACCATTATCATGACACGTATTACAGTGATAGAGAAAAATCAAGGAGAGAAGAAGAAAGTGAAAGAAAAGAGACAGGTGTGTTTGATATTGCTGTATCTAGGCATGGCTCTGGGTAAATTCCCTCTAGGATTTACTTTGGGAGTCTGTTGCTATGGCTCTATCAGCTGTTTAGGTAACAGGGAGGACGTTTGAGGCCTCCCAGTGAGAAACTGTTTTCTGAGATATCTGTATAAATAATTTCCTAAATAGTAATTTCCTGACCAATAAAGTATCTTTATTTTCTTGCACGGGTTTATGGACATTTTTTGTTTTACTTCAGTACTCTATAATAGAGGGAGCTCTTCTTATATAAGTTGGGTTTAGTTTCAAACCCAATATAAGACTTTTTAGGTGCAGGTAATGAAGGGGCCTCAAAATGTCATACTAAGGTGTGTTAGTTTAGGCTTAGAACCAAATTCTGTAGGAGGTGAGTAGGGCCTCCATTGTCAATCTCAGGGCTGCGGATTTTCATTGCCCTGCTCTAACAATCCATGAAGGGCTTGCTAGTCAGCTGATGAGGTGGATCAGGTGTGCAAGAGCAGGGAAAACACAGCAGTGCATGGGAATTCCCGGTCGGGACTAAGTTCTGACGTGTTGTGTTCACTAACCGCAAACAGATGGCCGATGACCACAGCAATGCCGATTGCAAGGCCAGACGATCCTTTGAGGTCGCTACGTTTGTGGTCACAGGTGGCAAAGACGGTGAAGACCAGCTCGAACGTGATCAGGAGCTCCACAACCAGGGCATGGCCCACTGAGATACGGGAGTTAACCTGTCCAAAGCAAAACATGACCAACTGGTAGTACTGTTCTCCCCATCTAGAAAACTTAAATTAGCAAACTCACTAGGATTCATTTAACGTACTCTGGAAGACTGTGTGGTATACCCTTAGCAAAAAGTAGTTTATTCAAGTGTACTACGAGTATACTTATTTTATACTAAAACTGAGGCAGTATACTTGAAGTTTACTTTTTATATCCTATGTTTTATAGACCTAAGAATAGTATAGTGAAGTATACTTTACTTATACCTATAAGCATAAAGAAAGTATATAAAGTATACTTTTGTAAACATAAAAATGTTCCAATTTATTCCGATGAAGTATTAAATTAGTACACTTTCTAGTACACTACAAGTACATGGTCCATATACTTATACTTGTACTCAAGTATACTTAATAAAATGAACTTCAAGTATACTGCTTTTTGCTAAGGGTAGTGATCCCTGTCCCTCCTCTAGTTTAGTTCCAATATGCATCTAACATGCTGCCAACTTCTACTAAACATTAAAGCTGCAGTCACTCTACATAGCTGCCATTTGTGTTGCCTTGTGATGTTATTGTAGTTAGCGAGCTAGCTAACTAATTAGCCACAAACAAAAACACACAATTATATCAGACGATTATATACTCCCGAGAGTATATAGCGCTGCAAACTGATCTGTGACAAAAAAACTGCAGGTGGGTAGTGGCAGCAGGTTGACTGCGGTTAGCCACTGCGCTAACATAGCCATTATCAAGCTGGCTAAAGTGAAGATTTGTATCAGATAATTATATTCACGCCATAAAAGTCAATGTAACGGGCAAAAAGTCAGTGTAACTGGAATGGCTGGGGTCAGTAGAGTGACGTCTACATTTAACCATTTAGATACCATAGCCATTAGAGAGATGGCTAACTAAATGAAAACCACAGAAGTGGAATAATCATACAGTTTAATGACCATATAAAATGCTGTTTCTCTTTCTTGTGTTTCTTCATATTAGTGGGATGAATTGTTAAAGTGGTCCTGCTTTTAACAAATTTAGCATTTCTTCCATTTCGGGTTATTTATTGCTTCTTTACAAAAGGTCAACACAACCAAAGCCACAGCCCCTCGGTCAAATTGTGTTAAAGTTCAGCAAATTTGTCTTTATTGTGAAAATTCACAGTTGTGAAATTGGTTCTCCCAGTTAATGCCATTGAAATAAATGTGGTTTTCCTCATTAAACTATGCTTGCAAATGCGTATGACTGACAAACTATGACTGGGCCTAAATGACCTATTCAAGTTGCAACTATAAATTAAGAAATATTGACAAAAGTAATCAGACTGCAGGGATTCAGCTACTCATCAATCAATGACTAAACACCTCAGAGACTAATGTGATAGTTTTTTTTTTCCAAGTTATTCATGAGAATAAGAAAAATAAAGTGGTTTCTCCAAGTATAGGAGGCTTCAACAAAGACAATGGTTAAGGTGCAATCATACCCACTCATACAAACACACAAAAAAATGCTGACAACGTGTGAGCCAAGAAAGGTATCTCACCGTTGTGACACCCAGCCCTCCTCTGACAGCACTTGGGGTCACCAGGAGGAGAATCCCTGCTCCAACAATGGCTCCCAGGCACTGAGCGGCTATGTAGAACAAGCCCTTTGCAAGACTCAGCTTCTGGGTGACCACCATGGCGGCGGTGACGGCAGGGTTGATGTGGCCTCCGCTGATGTGACTGAAACACTGCACCATGGTAGCGATGCTCAGGCCGAAACACAGCGAGATGAGCACCAGGTCTGCGGGCGGCGGGTTCTCTGTGCCTGACGCCCAGTTGATGGTGGAGCCCAGGCTCAGGAAAACAAAGATCAGCGTGGCCAAGAATTCACCTGAGACAGCGCGCCAGAAGGGCTTCGTCCAAACGTCTTTAAAAGCCACCATGATGCTCTCACAGCTGCACGATGGTAGGCACCTTCAGAACAACACACACTTTTCAGGTCACGCTCAACCTTTTCCCAACAGTTGCAGCTAGTTTTTAGCTGTATATCACATCCTTTAAAATGATGCTTTAAAGAACAATATTTTTATTTGGAAATGAGGAGAAATATTGTCAGCAGTTCTTAAAAACTAAGGCAAAGCTGTTCAGTTCAATACTTGCAGCTATAAAAGATAAAACCAGAGAAAAATTTTTGCTCGAATTTTTTTTATATATAGATATGTTTATATATTTAAAAAATATAAACTGATGTTCTTTCACATATAATCGACATGTGCACATATATTTCAAGGCACTGACATAAGCACATGACATACAACCACGCATGTTTCAATACATGCCATTTATTGCACATGTATCATATAAGTAAATATTTGAACTCAAACATTCCTTCCATGTGGAATGTATCCCCTAACAACTAATTATAACCTAATAATCTGTTCTTACACCTGTGTTTTCTTTTCACGTCCAATTCTGACACTGTTTACTTACCTTTGGGGCACCAGTTCAAACCTTCATTTATACAAAATCCAGCCTAGTTTGTTTATGCTGGTTACACAAAATCCTCCAAAAGTCTCAGTCATGATCACAAATATTGATAAGGGATATTAAACCCTAATGATAAGAAAACACTTGTTCCAGACCGCACACAACTGATCTGGTGAAAAATAATAAGAAAAACTTGGCCCTTCGGACGCGAACCCACCTCTGTCTAACCGCCAAAAACACAATACTACTCAAACATGGAACTTTCAGGGGAAAAATGCAACAATACAGCAAAGATGAAACACTAGTGTGAATATGATGTAAATCTTCACTCTGGAAGGTTTACATCATATTCACACAGAAACATCTCATCACACCTCATAGCTACTGATGACAATAAAATAACCTTGAACCTTGTACCTTATTGGTGACCTTAGCAGTGCAAAGGACGAATAAGACAAATTTTAGTCTATTTATGTATTATTTCCAATCATTTTATGAAGCAGTAACTTCACCCTGAGCAAACTTTGCTTTATTTGGTCTTTACTTGAGCTGTTGACCATTCAGTGACTTGCTGTAGAGCAGACCAATCAAAAATCCACACAAAAGGTTGCACACCAACTTGAGCCGATTAAACAGACATTTGGGTGGATGTCTGTGGTCAGTGGAGGTGTTTCTACCATCTACACACTTTTTCTCAAACATCCACAGAACCTCTGAAGCTCCTAAAGAAGACCCAGATCTTCTCCAGCTCTGAGAACATGGGCTGGTCTTCTGGTGCTCACTATGAAACCTTAACAGCTTTTTTTTAAGACCAAAAAAGAGAAGAAATAGTCCCTAACAACCTCAATTGCTGCACTACATAGTTTAAGCTGGACTTAGAGGTTTAAAGGTGGACTTACGGATAAGCAGCCAGCAGAGAGAGAGCAGCAGGTGCACGCGAGGAGCAGGACCAGCTCATTGTGCCTCGCAGAGCGAGCCTGGGGATTTATTACCGAGGCAGCGAGGCTTCCTCACCACCACCACCATCATCATCACCCTCATCATCACCCTCATTATCAACACCCCTGAGACCTGCAGGCCACGCCCACAAACAGGTCCAATGATCTTAAAAGAAACCTTCTCTGAGTGTTCTTTTGGATTCAACATTTAAAAAGAAACAAATCCTCAAGAGTTCACTGTAGACTACACCTGGTTTATCAATGACATGCAGCATTAACATTTTAAGTTCAAACAAAAAAAAAAAGTTATCAGAATGCCAAACTATTAACAGATGAGGTATTATTATAATTAAGTTATAATAATTACCTATAACAAACACACATTTTTGCTGTTTTTAAAATAAAAACTAATCCCAAAAATAGTTAAGTATAAATTTGTTGACACCAAACCTAACAGAATCTAAAACTATTAGTCCAACAAAATGTTTTACAGTAGATTTTAATGAGAATACCTAAACCTAGTCCTAGATAAGTGCACATTTGTTCACATCGAAGTAATGGTATCATTACTATTGTTAAGTTTAACATGCTCAGAATTAAAAACATTAAAATAGCATTCTACTCAAACTAACATCTAATACATAATCCTTGTACTAGATAAGTAAATATTTGAATATAAAACTCAAAAATGTACTTATTTTTAAAATGAGACCTTTTTCACAGTATGGAATCCTAGATAAGGGCGCATTTGTTGACATCAAACTTCAAATAGAAAATTAACCAAATGCAAAACTATTGGTTCATTGATGTTTTGTTACTTTATTAACTGAAATTTGTAAAAATATGTTTATGATAGGATTTTCACTCAGTAGAACATAATAGAATCTATTAAATCTAACCCTAATTTAACCCTGGATTAGTAGTAGCAGTACACACTCAACATCAAATTTAAATTTTTTCACAAGTTAACAGAACACAAAACTTTTATTGTTCTTTGAATATTTTAATAAAATTTCAACACATTTGACTTATCTTTAAATTAAAACATTTTTACAGTGTGAACTTAAAGTAAAATGTAACTGATTCCATTAAATCTAATCCTAAATCTAATTTTACCCTCAATCTTATGCCTTGTCCTAATCCCAACCCCAGAAAAATACACATTTGTTGAAATTACTCTTACATTTACGATTGTTCAAAATTTGGAATTACTTTTCTATTAATGAAAAACCAACCAAAAGATTCAGTCAATTCTTGATGCTGCTACTCTACAACTTCAACCGAGTAGAAAGCTGTTTAAAAGAAAGAAATTTGTCCAGAATGATAAAAAGAGCTGTAGGTGATCCCATAATGACCATAAAAAATCTGTGCTAAGAAAAAAGTTCAAATAAATTTCTCAAAAAGTCAGAACTATAGTGTCATTTGAACTGAGGGTATATAACTAGTGATGTCTGTCTCTGAAATGATGGCTTTTGACAAGGATTTTCCAAATATTCAGATTGTTGTTGTGAATGAAGTTCTCCTCTGTACTCACCCAGGTCGTCCTGATGTCGGGGTCTCCCTCATCTCTGTCCTCCACCACTAAAGGGGAGGTCTTATAAGGACACTGTGGAGTGACACCCTCTCAGCAGGGTGTCCGGTTTCCATGATTTAGGTGTTATGTCGCCCTTAAAATAGGTATAATATGAACCCCGCGATTAATGAAAAGCACTCTAGGTGGGGCTGGATTTTCTGCATTAGTGGACACCATGATGAAACAGAACTACCTTCTTAGTGCTGAACTGACCTTCTTTAATTCCAGTCCTGCCAAGGACAGCAGGGGAAATTTGCTTTGTGTGACTTTAGTCTGATAACAGACATATTTGTTAGGACGTCTGAAGATAATTTCACCCTCCTTGGGTTCTATTTTGTCCTGTAAACATTCAGAGGTTGAGAAATGCACTGAAAAATACAAAGGACACTCAAAACCTAAAATAAAATGCAAACTACAATGAGAAAAATCCTCCAGGAACTAAGGACTCGAAAACCAAAACATGTTGGCAATAAACTGTCATTCATATTCAGCTCAGTATACTCTGCTTGGAATAAATTGCAGTATTTTTTTAGATACATATAGATATACAGTGTACACTACATGGACAAAAATATTGAGACGCACTTGTTTTTCAGGGTTTGGGTCCCTTACTTCCAGTGAAGGACAATCTTAACGCTTCAGCAGACCAAGACATTTTGGGCAACGTCATGCTTCCAACTTTGTGGACCCAGTTTGGCAAAGAATCTTTTCTATTCCAGCATGACTATCCCAGTGCACAAAGCGAGCTCCATTAAGACATGGCTAGAGGAGTTCAGTGTGGAAGAACTTGACTGACCCACACAAATTCCCACAGAAACTCCAAAATCTTGTGGAAAGTCTTCCAAGAAGATTGGAAGCTGTTAGAGCTGTGAAGGTGGACCAACTCCATATTAAAGTCTATGGATTCGAATATAATGTTATTAAAGTCCCTGTTGGTGTAATGGTCAGACGTCCCAATTCTTTTGTCCATATAGTGTATATAGAGTACTGAGGCAGCCATAAATGACATTAGAATGAACACAAAAAGGCATATAATACAGTACACATAGATGGTGGTCAGAAGAACACACGTTTGTTCCATGGTTCCTGCATGGATTTGTCCATCGTCAGCTCCTGATTTAACTACAGTGATGCTGAGTAGGACCACACATTTCAAATCACACTGTTGTGTTTGTTTATTCATTTGGATTCATTCCAGTGTTTGAGTTTTTTTGAATTAGTTTAGTGTCATTCTAATTCAGTACCCCACAAGTCAGTCAGCCATTAGTACCGATGTAAATACGCATCAAGAATAAACAGACAAACAAACGGTTTTGTGAAAACACTTGCTTTGCAGCAGCGTGCTTTTCTGTAGACAAAACATCAAACTGCAAACTGTGAATAATTAAGAAAGGAAGTAAAGACCTTAATCAAATATTAATCCTGCACTTCTGTAATCTCCCCCCACGTTCCAGCGGTGGTCATGTGTGTTTGTCTTGCTTGTTTAAATAAATGACAGCCTTGCTTTCTTTGCTGGCTGTTAACCTTGCAGGAAAGGTTAGACATATTCCTGTGTATCCGACAGTATGTTTCTTTTTCACTGGATCCATCCAGAGCACACAATTTCATAAACATGAAAAAATGTGAAATTTAGACTGCAGTTTTTTAACAGGGTCAAGATGAGGAGCTTCAAGAGTCCATTCACTTCTGTAACTACTTAATTCTTATTAGGGTCCTTACTTTCCTTACTATCTCAGGGTCTATGGGCGTGAGGCAGGGCCCCAGCCCACCACAGGGCACACACACACACACACACACAAAAACACACACACACACACACCAACGGTCAATTTAGAATCCCCAGTTCACCTTACAGCATGTCTTTGGACTGTGGGAGAAACCCAGAGACCCTGGAGGAAACCCAATCTACCACGAGGAGAACATGCAAACTCCACACACACACACACACACACACACACACTCACACACACACACACCCACACACAAGAGCAGGACCCAGATTCAAAGCCCCAACCCTGGAGGTGTGAGGCAGCAGTGCGGCCCACTGCACCCCCGTGAAGCCCCATACAGTCCACATAAAGAAACTGAGCAGATAAAACAGCCCAAATAAAGACCAAAATGTGCCCATGCCAGTAAAGCAGTCTATCATGAGGCTGAAAAATATGTTTGGTCATTTTGCTAGTCCTCTATAGATTATATACAGTTTAACTGTTCCCAAAGTATCTAGTGAACCTTACCATCAACAGCATCAGCGTTAGGACTAGAATTAGAATTGGATTTGAGTTTTGGGTTAAGTTAAAGGTTAGGGTTAAGGTTAGGGTTGAGGTTAGATTTAACAGAATAATTTATATCACCTTACAGTTACATTTAGTCAAGTCAAGTCAAGTTGAGCTTTATTGTCATCCCAGCCATATTCATTAAGTAAACAAGGAGACGAAATATCGTCCTCCTGGACCATCGGTGCAACGTACAGCACAACACAACAGCAGCACAGGTCAACAGTGGGGGTAAAAAGGGGCAAGGAATTATAATTATAACTATAATGTAGCAATTTGCAGCGGTTGTGCGAGTATTGCAGTATGTGGGCAAGAAATTGTAGCACATCCACAGGTCAAATCATGAATTACCACTACAGTCTTCCTTAAGAGTCACTTGATGTAACTGACTTCCTACACTGTTAAAACAAAAGTGTAAAGTTAGTTTACTAGCAGCATCATCTCTGGTAATTCACCATTTATTTGAGAACTCGTAATTATGAAATTACAATACTTTACTGTATTTCTGAACAGAGTTGATTGCTGTATTTGTCTAGTTTCTCCCTGCACAACAAATCCATCTAGGTATATAGTTTAGAGAACAATCACGCTATTTTTCAGCACAGTGAACCGAATGCCACTTTACAGCTTCGCGGTTGTCCGTCCTTCTAGTCCAGGGCAGCCCTGACCCACCTGAGAGGAATAAGAACAGCAAAACAAAGTAAAAAGTGGTAAAGTGGACCCTTATAGTCACGTGTGAACATAGCACAGCACACAGTGTGAACAGTGTGGAATCCTTTCTCTGTATTTAACCCATTCACCAAGTGAAGCAGGGCGCTGCCACCAATGAGGGGTGCTGGGGAGCAGTGTGTGGGGACAGTACCTTGCTCAAGGATACCCCAATGATGACACCAGCAGTCCTGGGATTCAAACCAACAACCTTCTGAACACAGCCGCAAGTCCCTAACTAGCTGCCCCAGCATGTGATTATAATCAATGATACAACAATACACAAACATTTTGTTAAATTCTGCACAGAGAGAGCAAAGAACTTTACATATCCAGGAACAATAAGAATATGGACATATAAAATAAGAACATAGAGTTGAGACAGAGCTAAACATATAGAGCTAATGGCATTGTGCTACACCCATACAGCACAGTAACCAAGCTGGACTGGACTGAGAGGCTGTGATGTGGACCATATGTTTGTGCAACAACAAGTGCAAATCAATCCATTGCTGCAACTTTTATAAGATGTTGTCAGTGAGAATTGGTACAGTCAGACTGGCATAGCCTGAAATACACCACAGCTACTATCTGGGGCTTTTCAGAGCCCAAACTGGAATGTTCTTGACAGGCCACCCACACTGAAAACCCACAGAGCATGAACTTCCCATTCTGAAGACAAGATTGATGACAAAAAGCCATAAAACATACAGAAACTGAAACCAAGCTGCATCTAATGGAAATGGGCTTTGGCCGCCTGACCAATACACAAACGGACTTTAATGATAATGCATTCAGATACAAAGACTTTCATATGGAGTTAAATAATGAGACTTTAAATACTTTTGTCAATACAGTATATATATA
>JBBPCX010070185.1:0-10808 GCA_037974365.1 Hydrocynus forskahlii | reverse complement strand
ATATATGCACGGTTGTAATGTTATCAGTTAAGACAGAGAAAGCCACAAAGTCCATTCTGTCACGACAAAAAAGAACCATCCCAGTACAAAGTCTGCGCTTAGTAGCCTGACTGAAATCCCTGAGGGCGTGTTATTGCAGTACTAAAACAACCTCGTGCACTTTTGAGCCACAGGTGATACCTGTTCCATTTTATCCCGAAAACTGATGGTAAATAATGTATAAAAATGTTCAATGGTACAGCAATCTGGCTGCGAGGTACATAATACGGACAAAAGTATTGGTACGTCTGACCATTCCACCAACAGGGACTTTAATGACAATGCATTCAAACACATAGACTTTATTATGGAGCTGGTCCCCTTAGCAGCTGTAACAGCTTCCGCTGTTCTTGGAAGGCTTTCAACAAGATTTTGGAGTTTCTGAGAGAATTTGTGCCAATTCATTCTGTAGAGCATTTATGAGGTCAGACACTGATTTTGGACAAGAAGTCCTGGCTCACAATCTCCGTTCCAATCCATCTCAAAGATGTTGGATGGGGTTTAGGTCAGCACTCTGTATGGCCAGTCAAGTTCTTCTACACCTAACTCATCCAGCCATGCATTTATGGAGCTCGCTTTGTGCACTGAGTCACAGTCATGCTGGAATAGAAAAGGTTCTTCCCCAAACTGTCCACAAAGTTGGATGCATGGCGTTGTCCAAAATGTTTTGGTCTGCTGAAGCATTACGATTGTCCTTCACTGGAAGCAAGAGACCTAGCCAAAACCCTGAAAAACAGCTGTGTCCCAATACTTTTGTCCATATAGTGTATCTACCATTTGACTTAAGACATTTGAAATCAATCAGTAGAAGGCGTGTCTCGATGTATCTACCATAAGACACAAAGACATCTGACTAGTTTAGGAAGACTTTGACACTATCCTACGCGACTTTTGGACCTTTTTTTTACTCAAAAAACCCTTTTTAGACGTTTTTCCTCTCGAAGCCACTGAGACTCGTACTGACGCAGTGGCGTAGAAAGTAAACATACTTGGTCACTTCCTCAGTATGGGTGGAAAAACAATAAAACTCATAAGCTTAGAAATGCTGGCCTCTTGGAGATCAGAAGAGGAAAACAAAGTGTTTTATACTCGTCAGGACACATTAATGTCTGAAAAATGCTGACAAGGGGTTCCTTTAATAGCAAGCAGACGCTTCGGAGGGCTAGCATAGCACGGATGGTCCGAGCAACAAGAGGCTTTTCTGTAAGGATTTAATCATCACTAGGGCTGAAAACACATCTCTAGATCATCCAGAGGATGTTAAAATTACTCAGAAGGTTTTCGGGACAAATTTAAAATGTGTTTTGTCGTTCTTTGTGGCCCTAATACTGCATGAGCGGGCTTTTTTGGACCCCTCTCCCCACGAAAACCTCAGTCTGACCCTCGTCGTGTTTTCAGACTGACTATGAATTTGGTCTCCATGGATACAACAAAACCCCTTTACATCTCATTTGAAACCATTAGAAGCTCAATTAAACACACAGTCTCTCACACGCACTCACACACATATATATACACACACAGGCTCAGGAAAATGAGACATAAAAAACGAAAACACCCCAAAAAATTCTACCATCTTACCTCAGCAGTGCAGGGTTTCAAAATGGTCGGAGCACACTTCCGTTCTTCAGCATTCTTTACCAATGAGCGAGAGAGAGGGACATAGATATAGAGGGGGGGGGGGCTAGAGAGAAAATAGAGAGAAAGAGAAATAGACAGAACTGAGAGAGAAATAGGGAGAGAACAGACAAAGATAGACAGAGAGAGAGAAGATAAAAAATCGGTAGAAAAAAAGAAAAGATAAAAAGAAAAAGAAAAGCGGTAGAAAAAGTGAGACTAAAAATGAATGAAAGAATTAAAAAGGATGATAAAAAGAAAGATAGATGAGAGAAAATGAAAATCGGGGGATATAAAAAGAATGGAAGACAAGAAAAAAAAATCGGTAGAGGTGGAGACTGAAGGTAGAGATAAAGAATGAAAGAGAATAAAAAAGAATGATAAAAAGATGGGGACAAGAAAGAGTAGGGCAATGAATTAAGGATTAAAAACAAGGAGAGAGATTACAGTCTTTATCTTTTAACTGCTTTGGAAATGCATGTAAAGCAGTCAAACCAATGAAGTTAAACTGAGAGAAAGAAAGAAAGACAGAAAGAAAATGTTTCTTCTCTTGTAATTGTTGGGCAATGTTAAACTGAAGCAGTCAATAAAACCCCCTGACTTTAAAAGAGAGACTATGAATAAAAGATAAGAAAAAGATCACTGAGAGACAGACAGTGAGAGCAAGAGAGAGATAGAATGTTAGTCATTTTGTAACTACTTTGTAAACACTGCATACAGAGAAGTCAAACCAGTACTGTCCATTAACTGATGGAAATAAAATAATGGAAAGGAAAAAGAAATTCTTATCTTGTAATTGCTTTGAGAGAGTATGAATAAAAAAGAAAAAAGAGTGATAAGAGAGATATTATTGTCATCTTGTAACTGCTTTGGTAAAGTGGTCATACCAATAAGCCCAATAAACTCTGAGAGAAAGAGATTTCTATTATCTGCTTTTGTAATATTGCATGAAAGCAGTTGTACCAATAGATTCCATGTGAGAGAGAAAGAAAGAGAGAGAGATAGAGAGGGAGAGAGAGAGAGAGAGAGAGAGAGAGAGAGAGAGAGAGACAGAAAGACAGAGAGAGAGAGAGAGAGAGAGACAGAGTGAGACAGAGAGACAGAGAGAGAAAGACCCACAACTTGTTCAATAAAACAAATATTTGTCTTGCTCATAACACACTTTAGTATTGCTTTAATTTTTAAAGGAATGGTGAGAATCTTTAAATCATACAGAAAACAGTGCATACAGATACAAGTGCATTTTAAAGATGATCCAACAAGACGAGAAGCCATGTCAACTAAATGTGATTAAAGGTGCATGAAAGTACTGATATGGGAAATCTGAAACCTCCCCATTCATACAGATTCAGACTAAACAAGTCTCATATTGAGCTGAAAATCTAAGCTGATTTTTGTCCTCAGTTTAATTCACACGCCTCTATCATTTAAAAGCTAGCTGGAATGTGCGTATTAAACAGTTCCTTCCACGAAAACGCGGTTAATCTGTGTGCGATTCAGCACCTAATAAGCTGCAAGGGGCCATAAAGGTTTCAGTTGGAGAAAACAATTCAAAGTACAGAGTGAGGGTGGGTGCTTTGATCACATTATTATAACATATTACATCACCGTCGTCTTTCCTGAGTGTATTGTGGCGAGTGACTGACCAACTGCACATAAAGGTTTATGAGAATAACTGGCCCTGTTCAGGTGGATGTAATGACCGATAGTAAAACGGAAAAATGAAAGTACTCGTAACTTAGAGTAGCTCAAATTTGAAACTACTGGTACATTTTGTCGGTTACAATTGATCAAAAATGATAATAATAGAGTTTGTGATGAGCTGGACCAATCAAAAACATACAAACAGCCATGTGCCATGCACATGATAACACATCCACAACTAACTGGCACGAAACGGTAGTGTTCCAGGCATCAAGGCAAAAATATTCTTGGCCAAAAATATTCTTGGCCAAAATAACAGGCCTGGACTTTAATTTACAAAAAAATAGTTACAATTTAAAGGGCCCAAATTCCTTAAAATAAAAAAATCAAAAACCTTTTTTAATTAAAAGACTTCACTGTGGTATATTGATACTGCAAAAGTTTCAAAATCTTCAAAGTTTTGCTTCTCAGTCCAAACAAAGTTTTCAGATTCTGGCATGGAAATTAAGCTGAAAAACATTGAAATAGAAATTCACTATTTCTGTGATGTCACAAAACCCAAAACATTTAGATAAATCCACCTATTCAGGCTATAGCAATTTAAGCCTCACCCATTCATTCCGAACCTATAAGGCATGTTTTAGTTTTCACACCCAGGACACAATTAAGGGCAGCCAATCACAGGAGAGGTCCTTTACATATACGTTTTAAATCTCACTCTTACTGACACACATGAATATTTCTTGTGGTATTACTGTGAAATGATACTTTTGGCATAATGCCCATCCATCTTGAACAGCGAAGATTAATGGGTAAATCCTATTTTTTCACAGGATTTTTAACAGTGAGTCCCATGTAATATACTTATTTAGACTATTCTATTACTGTAAATGTTCTGTATCTGTAAATTCTCTAAGTGTAGCCTGACCAAATTGATCATTCTCATTCGCGATAAGGCATATTCAGTACTAAAACTGTTCTTTAGTCCAAGACTAGGCTTAACTTGTGTCTGTGTCACTACTTAGGCTTGTGAAAGAACACTAAAGTTAAAAAGAAAATAAAAGGGAAACACGAGGGAAGTTCGAAAAGTTTCTGCACTTCTATATTCTGGTTGGAAAAGGTGAAGTCTGGTAGTTGTATTTGGGCGTTTCTGAGAGTTTATTTTCATCTGATTTCCACCTTTATGGAGCTCAAAGAAGCTTTAAGAAGATTTTCACGCCATAATGTGAAAGCAGCAGTGCTTTTGTTTGCTGATGGCATTAAAAAGGTACGACAGTGGGAAAATGGCATCGCAAGGGAAGGTGACTGTAGAAAAGTGATGTAATTTGTTTTTGAAATTCTTAATAAATACAGTTTTAGAAAGAAACCTTCTAAATATCCATCGTAGATGCATGCAGCCCACAAGCAGACACTAAGTAACTCTAAATCTGAATCAGTGTCACATGTTTAGCACTGTGTTTGAGAGAATGGAAATCTTTACTGGTTCCTAAGTCGTCAATAAAGGTCGATACAGGGGTCACAGGCGAAGGAGCAGGTTCAGAAAAGCTCAGCAGGAACTGATTTGATCTCTTCAGTCAGTCTGTACTTCTTTTTCTTGTGCGCTCTTTGTTCGTTCTTGTTTGTAGCGACTCATGTTGTCATAAATTAGCCGTCGGTGCGTCGGTGACTCTGCGGCCTTTTCCCGCGATGGGCCGATCTCTCTCCTCCCACAGAGTCACTCCATCACACGCACAGATCTGCTTAGGGTTCTGAAACAGGCCTGAGGAACGAGCGATGATGCCACACGCCAACCTGTAACAGAGAGAGAGAAAATGGAGAGAATGGAGAGAGGGAATGGAGAGAGAAAAAGAGAGAAAGGAAAGAGTGATCGAGTGAGAGAAAAAGAAAGAGAAAGAGAGAGAGAGAAAGAGAGAGCAGGTCAAAGGGTGAGAGAGAAAAAAGGAAGATGAGACAGAGGGAGATACGACTGATCATTACTGTAATGATCATTATATAATGTGATATGGAATTTTGGACCATTTCTTTTGGCCCACCATCATCTCTATGTTTGTGTTATATTACGTGAAAAAACAACGAAAATGGATATAAAGTTACAAAAGGTTAATCCTATCCATGCAGCTGTACACTCTCACCAGGCTGCACAGGCTTTAGTGCAAGCAGCGGCAGAAAAAATCCAATTAAGCCAAATGAGACACTGTGGCAATCTCTGTTCAGAGAGAACGCAAACGCAACACTGACTTTCCAGGTTTAAAACACTACTCTACTGAGCCTGACTGTGTCGATGTAGCAAAACCAGGCAATAATGTCATTATGCTCCCCTTTACCTAACAAAGAACTACATCTGATGTATTCAGATCGTGACTTCTCCCATTTATATAAAAAAGTGCCTGTTTCTTGTACACTTGAACAGAGTTGCTGCCAATGTTCTCTTCAGCCTGTCCAGCCAGTAAAAAAAACAAATCTGAGGGACAGGTTAGTTACATCTATGACCCTGTTTACACCTGACTGTTTTATGTGACCAGTTTAACTAAACGTATTTAAAGTGTAAAAGTGAAAAGTGTCCACATGAACACACCAGGCCACAGCACACAGTGTCAACAGTGTGAAATTCTTTCTCTGTATTGAACCCATTCACCAAGTGAAGCTTGCTTAAGTGGTGAGCACTAGCAGTCCTGGGATTGGAACCCACAACCTTCTGATTTCTGGGGCAACTCCCTAATCACTAGGCCACCAGCTGTCCTTGGTGCCACTTAGAGTCAATCTATTGTAGCAAGAGGGTAAAAAACAAAGAGGTGGCATAATGACAGACCAAACTAGAACTTCATTTAGATTTACTATCTTGACAGAAGGCCAGGAGTGTACGTCTTTATTAAACTCAGTGGAGATGATCATGCCAGGAGATGAACTGTGGCAGCAGTCCAGGGGGCAGCCTCTCCCCCACAAGCAGAACAGCAATGGGGGCACAGTGATCGTTCCTGGGGGGGTTTTATTTGATAAATGTGGCTTGAAAGAGGCTCGTGCATTTACACTAGTGTAACAGTTGGTCAAATGCATCCCTGACCACCTGGTTGTGGTTTGAGGGATCAAATTTAAATCTACTTCAGTGCCTTTTGGGTGTATTATCCAGATATAATCCTGATATGTATGTCGTGCACAGGTGTAAAGGGGATCAATGCAACCTGCTGTAACAATAATATCATTTGTAGTATTCAGTATTATACAGGGTGACACAGAAAAACGGTAACTTTTGGCAAACAAATAAAAATAGAAAACATTTTTATCGCGAAAGCACACTGTCTACCGTTCCACTCCTCCATTATTACCGAATGGCGTGATTGTTTACAGCTCAGTCCCCCTTCCATAGTGCCGCCAACTGTACACGGCTGCCTCTACGCACCTCAAAAGTTCCCGTTTTTCTGTGTCACCCTGTATAATAAGCAACACAGAAATGGGAAATTCCTAAACCTATATATGCTCAGATGGTGGTTCTTGTTTCAGTGATGCTTTGACAGTGAAATACGGTCATGAACTCATGGAAATAAATCTTACTGAACTGGCTAAAATAGAATTTCACAGTAATACGAGACCCTTTCATAGATATCACTAGGACTGTGATGGTATGGCTTCCAGTACAGACACTGTGACCCCACTGCTGCCACTTAAAGGGACTCCTATTCTTTACAGTTAATCTCCTGGCATGATTATCTCCACTGAGTTTAATAAAGACATCTGCTTTTGCTGTCAAAATAGTATGTCTAAATTAGGGGCCAGTTTGGTCAGTCATTACTTCCACCCTCTTGTTACAACACAATGACACCACGTGCAAAGACATTTGGTCATACTGGTCACTGTATACTGGTCAGCTGGTGGCCTGGTTGTTAGGGACATCAGAAGGTTGTGGGTTCAAAACCCAGGACTGTTAGTTGCACCACTGAGGTTCCCCTGAGGGAGGTACCGTCCTGACACACACACTGCTCCACGGGTGCTGTGTCGCTGGCAGCCCCCTGCTTGACTTGGTGAATGGGCTAAATACAGAGAAAGAATTTCACCCTGTTCACACTGTGCGCTGTGGTGTGTTCACATGAGACAAAAAAAATATAAAGATTAAATGGCCACACAGGTGAACACACACAGCACACAGTGTGAACATTGTGAAATTCTTTCTCTGCATTTAACCCCTTCACCAAGTGAAGCATCAACGAGGGGTCCCTGGGAGCAGTGTGTGGGGACGGTACCTTGCTTAAGGGAACCTTGGTGATGACATTAGTAATATTGGGATTCAACCCACAACCTTCTGGACGCAGGGCCAACTCCCGAACCACTAGGCCACCAGCTGCCCTGGAATAAGGGATGCTTCACGGTTTTGCGTGTCATCCTTGCGTAGGGGCCATGCTAATCTTCTCTGTATCGTTTCAACTTTAGTATATGTGCTGCTGCAGCACTTTATGGACACTTTACACTATCTGACACATGTCAGATGCCGTAACAATAATTTGTAACAGTTTATATAAATAAGCAACAAAGAACTGGGTCATTCTGAACCCTCTCTATGCTCTGATGTTCTTGTTTCAGTGAAGCTTTGACAGCACTGGTCATGTGCATAAATCTGACTGAACTCATCTGAAGACAATTAAGATCTGATGAACTGAACTAAACTGAAATTCCACATTCTGTGGCCAAAGACTATTTTCATACAGGCACGAAACCCAATGCCACAGAATTTGCAATACCATGCAGTCAAAGCAAATGGAAATTGGGGCCTGTGGTCAGTTCAGGGTTTGTATCTACAGTGGCTACAGTGAAACAGTGCTGGTTTTGCATGAAGCCACCAGTCAGACATCAGAAATTCAGCCTCGGCTGTCAGGGTTGGTTTGAGCTCTAGGAATGATTGACAGCAGTGACTGTCTGGCGTTGTGTTCTCACCTCAGTCCTGAGTTTCCTGTTTGTTTGGACAGCAGGTGATTTCCTCTGCCAAGGTCATCTTCTCCAGAATCCACCACCAGCGAGCGGCCAATCACATCCCACACCTGCCCGAGGAGACGGAGGGAGGGTTAGAGACCCATGAGATGCTGAAGAAATTAAGTCTGTCTCTTTAAGAATATGGAAAGTAGAGCAAAGGATGAGACAAAATTAAAAAACGTGTATGATTTTATAAACAAGCACTTCTATGTCATCCTAACACACATTGTATATCAGAGCTGATTTCTTCACATAGGAATTAAGACAACAGCCTTCTGTTGACATGCAATTACAGAATGAAGGAGGGAATGATCCACCATATAATGAGCAATTAAAGAGATATGGAAGTCTCAGTTAGTAATGAAGTGGTTTGTGGTTTCAGTGATAAACCACAGCAGAAATCTCAATTATAATCACACTGTTACACAGTTCTGTTAATAACTTCAGTAAATGAATGGGCAATTTTAATTAAGCAATTTCCTCCAGGATCAAAAATGTTTTCTGATTCTGATGACTAACTTCTTTATAAAATAAATAAATAAAACATCTGTTTACATATGGTTGTATCGCATATTTAATGTGTGTTGTGTATTTTGTTCTACTGCTGCATTTCCTCTGCCTCGCATTTCTGTAATTATAATTTGAACAGTACACACTGGTGTGGTGATAAAGTGTTTGCCTCTAATTTAACCCTTTGCTGCACGGTATTTTTATGTCGAAAACCGAAGGCTTTACATGTAAAGTGGTATATTTTTCATATATACAGTACTGTGTAAAAGTCTTAGGCACCTTCACATCAATATTACTATCTATACTAAATAAAACTAAAAAGAATAAATACAAATAACATTCTACAGTAAATAGTGATGTTCTGTTCAGTATATCAGTGTGTTCCTCCTGGCTTGACTCAATCAGTCCTTCACTAAATTAAATCAGGAGCTGCTGATGGAGTTTCACAATCCAAACAACGGCTGGAGGAACTGAGGAGGAATCTGGAACCGAACCTGTGTTTTCCTCACCAGCTCACACAGTATCAACTACTTTTACTAACAACAACTATTGATGCTTTTTACTGCTTTCTGTTTTTTCGTATTTATTCTAATGTTCACTTTGCCATCAGAAACACACTTTATCACATAACTTTAGCAAAGTACTGTATATCTCTACAGTGCACTCAAGTTGATGAGAAATGAATGTGGGCCACCATCCAAACCAAATGAGTAGGATGTCTGATTGTACAGTGTAAAGGATGCGGGATGGGCGACTTACCTTGAGCTGAGAGTCTTCCAGTCTGAACGAGGCTCTTCCGTCTGATCCTGCCCGGACGTTTCCCAGGTCGCCCACATGCTGCCCGGGAAAAGACAGAGAGAGAGACAGAGAGCTCTTTAATTATGAAAAGTAAACTGTTTCAATTTCTTGAACTTATGTCATATTATACTACAAAACCTAATAAACCACATCATCTACAGTGCTGTGCAAAATCTTAAGCACCCCTGGAAACTGTTCAAATCCATTTTACTCAGCATGTGATAAAGAGTCTTTCTACTACCAAAGCGAACACTAGAATAAATACAAAAAAAACCAAGAAAGCATTAAAAGTATCAGGATTAGTTTAGTTTGTATACAAGTAGTTGATATTGTGAGCTTGTGAGGAGAACACAGGTTCGGTTCCAGATTCCTCCTCGGTCCCTCCAGCCGTTGTTTGAATTTGTGAAGCTCCATCAGCAGCTCCTGATTTAATTTAATGAAGGACTGAGTCAAACCAGGTTTCTGATGAAACTACAGTAATACTGAACTTCCACAAGAGCACATTGATATATTGAACATAACATCACTATTTACTTTAGAGTGTTATTTGTATTTATTCTTTTTCATAAGTATATACGAAAAAACGCTCACTGCTTGTCTAAACTGTTTTAAAAATATTTTATCAATACTTTTGCACAGTACTGTATATACAAAAGTATACCATTACAAATAAAGCCTTCAGTTTTCCAAATATCAGATTCCATGCAGTAAAGGGTGTGGATCACGTGTGGATCAGGAATGTGTTCAGTGTTTAGTGATGGTCTATGAATGTGTCTGAATGTGAAGAGGTGCCTCAGTGAACTCATGGCATTCGCAAAGTGCACAGCATTTAGTTCTGCTACAATTTCACTGAGTCAAAAGTAACTGTACCCTCTCTGTGTCCTCTGGGCCTCCGTGTTGTTTCCCACAGGGGTTATAGTGCTCTCCACAGCTAGAGAGAGAGAGAGAGAGAGAGAGAGAGAGAGACAGAGAGAGAGAGAGAGAGACAGAGAGAGAGAGAGAAAGACAGAGAGAAAGACAGAGAGAGAGAGAGAGAGAGACAGAGAAAGACAGAGAGAGAGAGAAAGACAGAGAGAGACAGACAGAGAGAGAGAGAGAGAGAGAGACAGACAGAGAGAGACAGGGAGACAGACAGAGAGAGACAGGGAGAGAGAGAGAGACAGGGAGAGAGAGAGAGACAGAGAGAGAGAGAGACAGAGAGAGAGAGAGACAGAGAGAGAGAGAGACAGAGAGAGAGACAG
>JBBPCX010070184.1:0-10808 GCA_037974365.1 Hydrocynus forskahlii | reverse complement strand
CCCCTTGTGTTCTGTGCCCCTCGAGCCGGGGCTCTGTATTTATGTTCTTTTGTGTTTCCCATTAAAACTAGTATATTCTACCTGACGGTCGTGTGCGTTCTCCCCTTCCCTCTCCTTCTCAAACCTAACACACTGTTTAAGGTGTGAAATTTAATAGTTAAAGTTCTGCTGATATAGACAATAAAAACAGTGAAGAGAGACCCTGAGACCAGTGATGTCATGTAACTGGCTAAATCATAATGTAGTTCAGTACAACCAATAACACAAAACAAGATAAGACAAAATAAGATAAAATGCTTTATTAGTCCCACGAGTGGGAAACTAGCAAGGGAAACACTGTTGTAGGCTAATGGAACTGTTTTCCCTTTCAAATGGTAATGTTCCACAGCATGTGTTCCGCGCACATGCAAAGCAATTCCCCATGCTTCACTTTTTAGGGGAGTCTTCAACCATGTCAACTTATTCGGAAGTCAGGCTTGTTGACAAGTGCATTAGATCCCCCTACATTCTATTCAGTCCTGAATATCTCATGGTTGTCCCTAGAGGCATGCCAAAGAGAGAATCAGAAAGTTCCTCACCCTGGCATTGGACAGAAAGAGCCATCTCAGTTTGTCCAAGAATAGGTCAAGACTGATAATAATGAACTGAAAGCAAAAACTAAGAGGAAATGTTTCATTTCATGAAAAGTTGTTGCACCAATCAACTGGAATACATATTAAAGACCAAAGTGCGGTTTAAAGAGGAAGAGACTTGAGTCAAAATCAAACTATTTATAGAGTACTTTTTACAACTGATGCTATTGCAACAGACAATTGGAATTTGGTCTGTACACAATTTCAGAACTCACACAGATTAAGATTAGTTTCATCTGTCCTACATAACCAGGGCTTGCTGGCACGCTAATCTTTGTGTTTGTTTGCCTTCCCTGAATGCTTGGACCAAGCTGATACCAGTATCTGGGTTATTTGGAGCTCCATCAACTTCTCCAGGCATTTGGGTGTTTCCATCTCTGTGTTCAAAGCATTCATTCTACATTCAGGGCATTTGACTGACTTGTAGTCATTAGATACAGGGACAGTTCGCCTGGAGCAACTGAGGGTTAAGTTTCTTGTTCGAGGATACAACAGTAGAAAGTGGCGGGTTTGAACCTACAACTTTATGGTCATCGGGTTCACACCCAAGTGTTTTACCCGCTAGGCTACTACCACCCAAAGATGACTAATTCTTCTGCTACTTTTTGTGTTCATGTGTTTCCCCACCCGTCCTCTTCATGCATGCTCTCAAAAACACACACAGCACATTTTCAGATAGGCACACAAACATCTCTTCTCCTTTTTATCTTCCTTTTTCTTGGACTGGGTCTGCCAGGTTGTTTCCTCTTGGCCATTTATGTTGAACCACCATCCAGCCACTGGGTGCTCAGTGGCAATGCACTTCCCTTGCTTGTGGCAAAGCTCTTCCACTCAACCTTTTCACTACTGTTCAAGCCCTGCTTGACGTAGACTATACTTCTGCTGCACATTACCTGCGGTCTATTAGTTTCTGCACTTGAGCACTTTCTTAAAACTCTGACTGGCAGGTTATCTTAGCCCCCACCTTTTATTACAGTCTGATAACAACCAGATGGTGCAGCATGTGATACAAAGACAACAGGTTTATAAAACTACAGGGGTGCCTGTGTTTGATGCAGTCACCTCAAAGCACTTATTGATGACAGAGTTTCGGGCACCTGGTTTGTAGCCAGGCAGGAGATCTGTCATCTCGGAATGATGACAGAGATTTGAAACAGGTCGAGACAGCACAGCACTGATTAAAGTGATCACAGCTGTTCAGCAGTACCTGAAGGTTGATGCTGAGACCCATGAGGGCCAACCACCTTCCTAATCATCTGTTCTGCTGGTCAGAACAGAAAGGGGTGATAAGTGAACAGAGTGTAGACGGAAAGCTGTAGATTTCACATTTGGCAATTATGGCTCACAAAGGCAGCTAGTGTTTACACACTAAATTTGATAAAATGATTCTGCTGTCACCAGTGGAGACGCGTGCCTGATGTTAGTTTAACTCCACTCCTGTCTGACTTAAAGGAGGAGATTTAGATTTTTTGTTCAGTTAAACAAAAATCACTCAGGAATTTGACTGCAGGCTACCTCACTTACTTCACTCTCTGAGTGTTTATTGGAGACCCACCAAACTGTGCACACAAAAAAGGTTTTCCCGGAATTTTTCCAAATGTGGTATGTCCCACAGTGTCTTGACATGAAGCTATATCTTATTGCTGACAACAGTGCATTCATCCTCCTTTCTAATCCATAGTTACAACACAATAACAAGACTGTGCACATCAACAGCAATGTAGGCTTCACATAAGTCCAGTCAACACCTTCACTGAAGCATGACTGTGTTCATGACCGGTACAATTCAAGCCCCAGTGAAGCCCACATGAAGTAAAATCAAGCAGCTGAGATGTACAAATATAAAAGAAACCCAAAGATCTTAATCAAGCAGCATCTTTAGCTACTGCATAAAGAATGCTGAGGTCTCTTGTGTCATTTAATTACAACAGTGACAATAACTGAGATTCCTGCTAGAGTTGTCTTTATGGAATTAGCACTAAGCCAGCGGTGTTGACGATTCATTTCCCCAAGCTGAATTTAACACTACATATGTGAACTCCAGCTTAAACATAGCTTTTTGATGAATTTGAGACATTCAAGTAATAATCTTTATTTTGTACATTTTTACTGCATGTCCTTCAATATTTCAGCTAAATCATCTGCAGATGAATAAAGGTGTCTGTTGATTAGTCAGCTCTATGCCCAGCTGGTTACAATATGTGACTGCAGACATACATTTATTCATAAGATTCTGCTGATGTGGTGAACAGCCATCATCAGAATCAGAATGAGAAAGCTTTATTGATTTTGGAGGAAACTGCATATGCCATGACTGCACAGACACAAAAACAAAAACAACAAAAAAATATAATATAAAGTAAAAATAAAGTAAAATACACTATTCCATATACTCAAAATACTGTTTTCAGTAAGAGAGGTGGAGGCAGGCACCTCAAAGCACTCAATGATGACAGAGTTTAGGGTACCTGGTTTGTAGTCAGGCAGGGAATCTGTTTTTGGGAATGAAGACAGAGGCTTAAAACAAGTAGAGACAACACGGCACTGACTAAAGAGATCACAACTGTTCGAGAGTTGTTTGTAAGACACCATGAAGGCCAACCACCTTCCTGATCATCTGCTTTCTGAGCGTGTGGATGACTCTGTGCTGAGCATTGGTAATGCAGTTAAATAAAAATCACTCAGGAATTTTACTTCAGGCTATCTCACTTGCATGACTCTCTCTGAGTGTTCATTGGAAAGCCACCAACCTGTGCACACAAAAAAAGGTTTTCTGAGAAAATGTGGTATGTCCCACAGTGTCTTGACATGAAGCTATATCTTATTGCTGATAACAGTGCATTCATCCTCCTTTCTAATCCAAAACTACAACACAATAACAAGACACATCAACAACAATGTAGGATTCACATAAGTCCAGTCAACACCTTCTCTGAAGTATGAATGTGTTCATGATTGGCACAATTCAAGCCCCATTGATGCCCATACGAAGCAGCTGAGATGTAACTTGCATGTAAAAACAAAGTTCTTAATCTTTAGCTATTGCATAAAGAATGCAGAGGCATTTTGTGTTACCTGAATACAACAGTGACAATAATTGTGATTCCTGCTAGAACAATATGTGATTGCAGACATACATTTATTCATAAGATTCTGCTGATGTGGTGAACAGCCATCATCAGAATCAGAATGAGAACGCTTTATTGATTTTGGAGGAACCTGCCTATCCCATGACTGCACAGACACATAAACAAGAACAACATAAAACATATTATAAAGAAAAAAATAAAATACTCTGTACTAAAAACAATATGCTACTCAAAATACTGTTTTCAGTAAGAGAGGTGGACATAAATACTACAGACAAATAAATAAAATTACAGAATTCATGTAATAGTGACATAAATAGTGATATAAGTAATCATATTGGACATGGTAAGACACATAATAATACAGATATTGCACATAATGATAATGAGACTATATCATAAGAGACATAAGCAGTGACATAAGTAGTGACATAAGTAAACATATTGGACATGATAAGACTATTGCACATAATAATACAGATATTGCACATAATGATAATGATTTTGCTCACAATAAGGACTGCACATCTGAATAGCAATAGACTTTTGCACAGATTACTGTGTGGGTATGTGTGATGGGGAGAAGTTGTAGAGTCTGATGGCCATGGAGGGGAAGGGTAGAAAATGGTGCTGGCCACTACAGACTGATTGGAGTTTCTTAGGAAGTCTACTTTGAGCACCATTGTGGCCAGAGAGTTCTCATTCCAGTCCAGCTTGTTGTCTATGCACACACCCGGGTATTTGCAGTCCTGAGCAATCTCCACATCCACCCCTTAATGGACAGTGGAGTGACAGGAGACGACAATCTTCTCAGGTCCACCAGCAGTTCTTTAGTCTTGATGATGTTAAGCTGCAGCTGATTCAGCTCACACCAGTCAACAAAACTGTCCACAACCATCCTGTATTCTGATTTGTCCCCACTCCTGATACATCCAACTATTGCTGAGTCATCTGAGAATTTCTGCAAATGGTAACACTCAAGACTAGGTTTGGATGAAACTGCATAGCAGACAGCAGATTCCCCATACTTGTCTAGGTATCTGTGGGCACGGGACAGCTGGTAGATGATGGCATTGTCCACTCCAACCTGTCTCTCAAAGTCCTACATGCTGTGTGAGGTGGGTGCAACTGGCCTGTACTCTGATGGGGCACTGGGGTGCACCCTCTTCAGTACAGGAACCACTGCACTTGAGCACCTATGGGCTTATGCCATCTGGACCTGGCACCTGGAGTATTTGGTGCCATGAGGGTCATTTTGTGGCTGGAGGACATGCTGTCATCTTTCCCCCTCTTTTTCTCCAAAGGGAATCTCCTAGATGATCTCTCTGTACTTTGTTGTGTATTGCCGTTGTAAACAAAGAGCCAGTCATTGCTGCTAGCTGCATTAGCATTAGCAGCATGCAGGCAGGCCAAATAAAGAGGAGTTAACACCAGAAATACAGTAGTATCTCTCTCAAATCTCATGGTTAGACATCGCACTTCTTACTAAAACTGAACACACTCAATTCCTGTTGTAAATAAGTTTAGTTTAAAAAACACTAAAATACAAACACGAGACACAGTCATGAACATGCAGCTGTAGGCTGCACACTAAGGCACCTGCATGTTTGAATTGAAAGTTTGTTCCATTTCCATTTATTTTGGGCATCTCTGACTAGACACTTAGAGCATGTACCATCATACTTACAGCTGCTTTAGATCTCATCCCTGATTGCATGTAGTTTCCTAAGTTCATCAGATCATCAAGCATTTTTGTTGTGATGCCATTAAATAGTCCCATATAAGAGGTGACTTTATCAGCACAGTCATCAAAATTGTTGAAGACAGATGGAAAAAAAATCCAAACCGTGGATTATAAACTTGCCCTCAAGTCCTCTGTCAGTCATATTCCCACAAATTTTATCTCAGACTGATTTTTAACACTATTATTATCCAAGATGGCATCTCTCTCATACTTTCTTTGTTTTTGTTTATTTTCTACGCATTTAGTCACTCAGACCACATCACATTTTGCAGAGATCAGCTGCTAATCATCAGGCTTTTATCCTTTTTTCATAAACCCAGAACGTTTTTGGAGATTTTAGTCGGAGGAGGGACACGTGCGGGCTACATCAGCGGGGATTCTTATTCCAGTTTACAGACAACAATTTAAATGTGCCAAGCCTGTAGTCAAAACTGTGAAGAAGAGTCCACAGAATCAATTTCTTCAATTCCAACCTCTCCATCACCAAGGGCAAGACCAAAGAGCTGTCAAAGGACGCCAGGGACAAGATTGTAAAACAGCACGAGGCTGGAATGGGTTACAAGACCATCAGCAAGAAGCTTGGTGAGAGGGTGACAACAGTCGGTGCGATTATTCAGAAATAGAATAAATATAAACTGACCATCAACTGCCCTCAGTCTGGAGCTCCATGCAGTATCTTGTCTCACGGGGTGAGGATGATCATGAGGAAGGTGGGGGATCAGCCCAGAACTACACGGGAGGAGCTTGTTAATGATCTGAAGGCATTTGGGACAACAGTCACTAAGAACACCACTGACTGGAGGTACCAGGTAACATGGCCAGGCACCCAGTCTGCTGCACGAAGATTATCCACTGGCGCTCTACAGGGCTCGGTCCTTGGACCGCTTCTCTTTTCTCTGTATACTGGTTCTCTTGGGGATGTAATGGCCTCACATGGTTTTTCCTACCACTTTTATGCTGAAGATATGCAACTTATTCTCTCTTTCCCTTCCGGTGACAACCAGGCCTCAACCAGCATCTCAGACTGTCTGGCTGATATTTCCTCTTGGATGGTGGCCCACCATCTCAAGCTGAACCCCAGCAAGACTGAGCTCCTCTTCATCAAAGGGAGTCCATCACTAAGCCATGATCTCATTGTTTCTGTAGGGAACTAGGTTATCGTCCCTTCAAAGAGGGTAAGAAATCTTGGTGTCATGCTAGATGAAGATCTGTCTTTCTCACAGCAGGTTGACCAGATCTCCAAAACGTGCAGATATCTTCAAAAGAATATATCAACATCAAAAGAATCCAAGCCTTTCTCACCATGAAAGCTACGCAGATACTCGTCCAGTCTCTGGTCATCTTCAAACTGGACTACTGCAACCCTCTACTGGCTGGACTTCCAGTGAAGGTAACAAAACCACTTCAGCTGATTCAGAATGCAGCTGCGAGGTTAGTCTTCAATGTCCCAAAGGTCACACACACCACACCTTTACTAAGGAACCTTCACTGGCTCCCTGTGGCTGCTCGCGTTAAGTTCAAGTTTTTAACACTTGCTTTCAAGGCCAAGAATGGACTTGCACCCCCATACATACCAGCATTAATCAAACAACATGTCACTTCTCGTCCTCTCAGGGCTTCAAGCACGGCTTGTCTTGAGCCTCCGCTGCTCAGAAGAAGAGGAAGGCATGTATCAAGACTCTTCTCAGTCTTGGCCCCCCAGTGGTGGAACGAACTCCCTCTTCCGATCAGATCTGCAGAGTCCCTCGCTGTCTTCAAGCATAGTCTGAAGACCCATCTCTTCAAGGAGCACCTTGGTGACTAACCATGCCTCTCGTTTCTGCAAACAAACAAAAAAAACTTCTTAACCAATTCCTTCCTTACTTTTGTCTTAAATTCTGACTTTTTTTTTGACAGGTGTTGTTTAGATGTGCCTAGCATGCAGTAACTTGGTTGAACAGTGGACGTTGATTTAAGTATAGCTTTACAGGTTTAAGAAACAGTTGTGGACTACTTGAGCACTGATGTACATCGCTCTGGATAAGAGCGTCAGCTAAATGCCGTAGATGTAAATGTAAATAACACACTACATCATAATGGGTTGAAATCTTGTAGTGCCTGCAAGGTCCCCCTGCAAGGCACATGTACAGCCAATCTTATGTTTACCAGTGAACATCTAAATGATTCAGAGAAGGCTTGGGAGAAAGTGCTGTGGTCAGATGAGACCAAAATTGAGCTCTTTGGCATCAACTTGACCCCCCATGTTAGGAGGATGAGCAATGCTGAGGATGACCCAAAGAACACCATACCACAGTCAAGCATGGCAGTGGAAATATAATGCTTGGGGATGTTTTTCTTCTAAGGGTCCTGGATGACTTCACCACATTTTGGGGCCGATTGATGGGGCCACGTACTGTAAAATCTTGGACGAGAACCTCCTTCCCTCAGCCAGAACACTGAAGATGGGTTTTGGATGGTCTTCCGCTATGACAATGACCCAAAACATACAGCCAAGGTAGCAAAGGAGTGGCTCAAGAAGAAACACATTTAAGATCCTGGAGTGGCCTAGCCAGTCTCCAGACCTCAGTCCCATAGAAAATCTGTGGAGGGGCTGAAGCTTTGAGTTGCCAAGCAGCAGCCAAGAAACCGAAAAGATGTAGAGTTTCTGTAAAGAGGATTAGGCCAAAATCCCTCCTGAGTGACCAACTACAAGAAACATTTTACTGCTGTGCTTGCCAACAAGGGTTTCTCCAACCAGTTCTAGGTCATGTTTTTCTTGGGTATCAAATACTTATTTCACTCAGTGAAATGCAGATCAATTTATAACTTTTATGTAACATGTTTTTTCTTGATTTTTGGTTGATATTCTGTCTCTATACATTTATTAACATTTATCTTTATATTTATAAATATAAATCAGTATTGCATACTCATATAGTAAATTGTACATATTGAATATTATAATTTTTTTGTATATTGTTCATTGTGTCTTTACATATTGTTGTTTTATACTGTTGCGCCTGAGAGACACCATCGACCAGAATCAAATTCTTTGTATGTGATCACTCACATACTTGGTCAATAAACACGATTCTGATTCTGATTTCAGTAGATGAGGATAGGATGGTTGAGGGTACAGTCCCTAATTATTTTCAGAACCATTTTAGAGGGAAAATCTTGAGAGAAGGGAAATTCCCTTTTTGTGTGGTCTGTAATTAAGGGCTTAAATCAATCAGTCAGCCTTTACTTAAACTTTAGATACATTAAAGATTAAGAAGAATAAATATAAAGGAAAAAAGTAGAAAGAGAATAATAATAATAATTGATAAATCAAAATACAGTGTTTTCGCTGTGTTTATCAAACAGCTTTTCATTTTTATTAAACATTTTATTGGGTTATCATCTGCTGTATATGAAAACTATTAGCACTTTGTTAGAGAAAAGGAATGTTCTAATTTATCCCCTAGCCCCAACCATACCCTTAGAGAAACGTACTCTAATGAAGCCCATGAACATCTGCAGCCTTTGTTTAAATAAAAAGAGATAACATGGGGGATTGTAACAAATTCAGGCTAAGGCTTTCAGGGTTCAAAGAACAGACATAAAAAGCCAGGAAATTAGTGTTATTGAAAACAAGCTGAAAAATAGCTGATAACCGATAACACACTGTACCGAAACATAAATACACTTCATTTCCTTCCCATCATTTAAGTTTCAGTTTAAGTTTCTGTGTGTGTGTGTGTGTGTGTGTGTGTGTGTGTGTGTGTGTGGGTGTGTGGGTGTCGGTCTGAGAGATAGGGAGAGTTTCTCCTCACTGTGGTCAGTATTTTGGGACTTGGACTTAGACGTAGACATCTTCTCCTAAATGTCATCTAATGTTACAGATTTTCAGATGATTCCTTTCAGCAGGCATCTTCCACAGCAAATGCATGTCAAGCACCTGACATGACAGACTTTTGAACTGTCATTATTGAGGGTAATGGAGGACAAGAAGGGGATGTAAATTCGAAACACAAACTTTATTAATTGAGATGAACTAACAGAAAGCAAGAGACTAGGAATGAGTATATAAAACAGAAAGCAGAACACAGAAATGGGAAAACAGGCCTTGGGTAATGTTTGAACGACAAAATGTGTGGGAAAACACTGTGATGGGTCAGGGTTACAAATACACAGATGGAAACATGAGTAAGGCATGACAATTTCCAAATATAAATAGAAGACGTGATAGACATAAACAAAAACAGGGCATGACAGGGTCAACAGAGCAGTGAGTGACAGATCAAAGCAAGGCAAGACTGGCTTTCTTTTCATGCAGGCAAAATATGTTGATGATCTGTCTAATAACAGATTACAAAAGACAACACTGGTGCATCATGTGGCTGGGAGAATCCTAGCTAGTGGGTGGATGTGACTGGACATGACTACAGTTGGGGGGGGGGGGATATGAAAAAAATAAAGAGTGAAGTATTAGATTAAACAATATGTTGTTGCAATAAACTTTACCCCACAGATCTTATATAGATGCTTTAATTGTTAACAAAAAATCTGAAACTAGGTTAATTAGCATAAGTGTTAGGATTATGTTGAACACTTTCAACATTATGATTCGAAGAAAAGGTGTGCATCTACAAAGCATATTCAGGGGACTCTATAAAGCGCTAGTGAGCAAACATTCATATAGTATAATGAAGTTACATCCATCCATCCATCCATTTTCTACCCCTTTGTCCCACACTCGGGGTTGGGGATGAGGGGGGGTTATGGGGGTGCTGGAGCCTATCCCAGCTGCAACGGGCGAAGGCGGGGTTCACCCTGGACAGTCAGCAGCACATCGCAGGGCCACATACAGAGACAGACAACCACTCACGCTCACAGTCACACCCAGGGGCAATTTAGTGTTATGAAGTTACATGATGATCTAATTTTTAATGTACTTTCTCTTCACTGAAATTTAATTAGTGCTTCATGTATGACCATTGATGGTCATACATGATCTTCTAATTTCCAAAAGTCACAAAATTATGTTCAGCTAGATAAATTAAAGACAAAGAAAAGGAAATGTTGAAAACAATTAAGGCCATAAATTCTAACCAGAATGGACAGTTATTTGTGATTATACTACTCATTTGTCTTTGTCTTTAAAAGCTTTCAATGTTAGGAACAGTTATTTCATTCAAATGAACTGTCTACTCAGGTTATTGGGTAGGACATTTTTTTAGAGAGTTGTTAGGGGACTTTCTTTTACTGTTCTAGATTCTGATGTGGACACATTTTTTCTGTGAACATACAGTGGATATAAAAAGTCTACACACCCCTGTGAAAATGTCAGGTTTCTGTGGTGTAAAAAATGAGACAAAGATA
>JBBPCX010070183.1:0-10809 GCA_037974365.1 Hydrocynus forskahlii | reverse complement strand
GACTTCCATTCCCTAACTACAGGGGACAGTCTCCCTGGAGCAACTTGGGGTTAAGGGTCTTGCTCAGGAATCCAGTGGTGGTGCTGATTCGGATTCGAACCTATGACCTCTTGGTCCAGAGGCAAGTATCCTACCCACTGAGCTACCACCTCCCCCCATCACCAATCAGGGCACCCATTAAAATCTGTACTTTTCTAGCCTCATATATTTCCGGGCCATCAAGGAACCCCTGAATCTGTTCCTTCCACTCTGAATAACTGATTTCGCTCCCTGCTCCTTTAAACTTTGGGATCCAGGCTGCCCCTGGAAAGACAAGTACCATCATAATTTAAAAAAAAACTGGGGTGGGACACACAGAGCAGGGCTAAAACAAACGCACACTACAATAAAAATACAATGTTTCAGTGAAGTTGGTTGCTCAGTATAACCAACCGCACACCAACGATAAATGAATTTCAATAGAGTTTAATAAAACATTTTTCAACACAGGTCTCGACCATTGCAGTTAAAAGAAAATAAAAACAGGATACAACACACAGTACCCCAAACCCCAATAGCTTAAAAACTCTCTAAACAATAAGGAGTCCACAGTACACTAATGACTTGGGGAAACAGTCCTCAGTTCAATCCAATCCTGCTTCGGGCCTCAGCGGTCCCAGTCGTACCCTCATTCAAGTCTCTGCACCTAAGAAAAACAAACACTGCGCCAGTATTCTGTTTGCACCCTTTCAGCACGGTGCCGTCCGAATGGGCTTTAGACCAATCAGTAAGGACGGGAGAGGTACTCACAATAGACCTGGGCAGTGACTCGTCACCCACCCAGGGCCGTTGTGGAAAGGGGTATCACCAACGGACGCTGTCAAGCTCGTGGCTGTCTGTCCTCTGCCTCGCTCCTCGCACACCACTCCCAGCATTTCCTCCGCGGTGGCATTCCTCACGGATGCGTCCTTAATGCCGATTTCTTCCTTGCACGCGTTCCTGCACCCCTTACGTCCTCCCAATTCGGCACGTTCCCTGTTTTGGCGCGCTGCTTGCGTTCAGCGCGTCTGTGTGCTACTGTTCTCCCCCTGTTCTCTCTCCTGCTCCACCATCTTTTTAAGTCCCAGGCCCCGCGCACAAGTCACTACCATTTGCCACACAGCTCAGTTGACGTCAGGGTTCAGTCTGCTAAATCAATCAGTAATTGGGCCAAGAAAAGTAGTTCCAGAGGAGATAGTCACCCCGTGCAACAAATACATCCGTAATTAAATACATAAACAGTAAATCACAACAAACCAAGATACACAACAAATCATATCACACCACATTAAAAAAACACAAAAACCTCCACCTGGTTACAGATACTGTATGATACTAAAGTAAAAACAGCAGTTTAAAATACTGCACTACGTCTATACTAAATGGACAAAAATATTGGCTGTAACAGCTTCCATTCTTCTTGGAAGGCTTTCACAAGATTTTAGAGTTTCTGTGGAAATTTGTGCCAGTCCATTCTGTAGAGCGTTTATGAGGTCATTTATGTTGGACAAGAAGGCCTGGCTCGCAATCTCCATTCCCAAAGTTGTTGGATGGGGTTGAGTTCAAGTTCTTCCACACTGAACTCATCCAGCCATGTCTTTATGGACCTTGCTATATGCACTGGGGCACAGTCATGCTGGAATAAAAAAGGTTCTTCCCCAAACTGTGTCCACAAAGTTGGAACCATGGTATTGTCCAAAATGCCTTTTAAGATTGCCCCTCACTGGAAGTAACTCTAATTCAGACACACCATTCAGTGATTAATTTTAACACTATGGCTGATAAACAATCTATACTTACATACCTGTCAGTTGTAGAAGTAATTGTACTAATATTTTTGACAAATTATCAAACATACAATACTATAAATGATACAGTGTCTACTATGTAATATTCAGTAGTAATTGTGAAATATTCAGTAACTACTATTGTTTATGCAGTAGCGATTATGAATTATGAAGTTACTATAATTAACTATGAATAATTCTATACCTACGATTAATTATTTAGTAACTGTTGATAATTACTCAGTAGCTGATGTGAATTCTTTAGTAACTACTATTAAACTAATATGCATCTGTACACAACAGTGTGCTGTATTCACTCTTATACTGAAAACATAGCACTGAATTTCTTCCATGTTCAGGAAAAACAGACTACCCAAGGTGATGATTTTACATTTTTGTCCCATCTCTCTAGTAATAAGTGAAAAAAATGCTTTAAATAGAAAAGCGGAAGTGATTTCAGGTAAATGTGTCTCGAGGGAGAGGACATCTGTGAAATCAGCAACCATAAGATATTAAATAACCATCAAGCTAATAACATGAGCTAATAACACAGTCCCAAACACACACACACACACACACACTGGGGTGTCTGTGGGAGATGGACTGCAGGCTGTGTGACTTGCTTTTAGTAGCATGTTTACTTCAGTATTTTCCCCAAGCCAGTTTGGCTCAAACTAAGAGCACCCCACACTCAGACAGACAGACAGACAGACAGACACACACACACACACACACACACACACACACACACACTCTGTTTCAGTGAGCACTGTCAGAGAAGTATCTCAAGAGACATTCAAAGCATCTACACACACAGATACACACATACCCCTGAAAGCATCCTGTTGACCACCACACATTTCCATTACAGAAAAACAGATGATTTTCTCTCTCTCTCTCTCGCTCTCTCTCTCTCTCTCTCTCTCTCTCTCTCACACACACACACACACACACACACAGAGCAAGAGAGAGACAGAGAGAATCATAGGGGGAGGACTTTCCAGACATTTCTTTTTGCACCAGTTGTCCTGCAGCTATAGAGTCTAAACCATATCCGGCTTCACCACATACCTTAACTATTTCAAACTAGAGGGGCTCAACCACAGCTGCTGTCTAAGAGAGACACAGACAGAACAGACAGAATGCGGTGTACAGGGAGTGTAATCGAACAGATGTGTATAGTTCCTCTTGAGCAGAGAGAGAGAGAGAGATTCAGAGCAACGGATCATACAGGCAGATTTGTGATATTGTTGTTCCCAAACAGTTCCTCATTAAAGCTAAAGAAAACTATTTGTGTTATTTGGTTAGTCAACTATTGAACATAAAATCAATGGCTGAATGGGTTGAATATTTTTTAATAATGAGTTGAAACCCAGAATTGGAATATCAGGGGGCTACGCTGGAGCACACTCAACAGTTCTTTACAAATAAAACTGGACACGGGAATGAATAAAGGAGAATTTTAACACGTGAATACCTCGCCAACTGAATGGATCCATGATGATTTGTGGTTGTGTGGCCAAAGGAAAAAAGGAGCCTACTAAATAGAATGCTATATGCTTCCAACACACATAATTGATGTGTTGGAAGCAGGAAAAATGGGTAAGGATCATAAAGAACTAAGTGACTTTGACAAAGGCCAAACTGTGATGGCTGTACTGGATCAGAGCATCTCAACAGCAGCAAGTCTTGTGGTTAAGCAGTGGTTAACATCCACCAAAAGTGGCCCAAGGAAGTGACAACAGGGTAAGCTGGTGACAAGGTCATGAACACTCAAGGCTCACTGATCCACAAAGGTTAACCTGTCAGGTTTGATCTCATAGAAGAGTCACTGTGGCACAAATTTCTGAAAAGAATTGATGATGGCTATGATCATCAGAGATGGACCATGGAGCAGTGGAAGAAGGGGGCCTGGTCTGATGAATCATAAATTCTTTTATGTCATATGGACATCCAGGTTTGTGTGCATTGCTTACCTGGGGAAAAGATGCCACTGGAACAAACTATGTGAAGAAGACAAGCCGGTGGAGGCAGTGTGATACTCTGAGCAGTGTTCATTTTCTGCCACGCCCAGCACTGCTTCCCGTCTTTTCATCAGTGCCACCATATACAAACCATACAACATAGCTTACTACCTTCTTGTACACCTTCTGTTTTACTTTCACTGGAACCTGCCTGTCACAAATCACTCCTGCCACACTTCTCCACCCATTCCACCCTGCCTCACCTCACTTTCACTGTTGACCCCAAAACAGATGACTCCTCCACCTTCATCAACTCTACTCCCTGCATCCTCATCATTTCACTGTCCTCCCTCTCACTTAAACATAGGTATTCTGCCTTAGTTCTACTGACCTTCATTTGTCTCCTTTCCAGAGCATATTTCCATCTCTCCGGGGGTCTCCTCAGCCTGCTCACAATGTCACCTGCAAACATTATAGTCCACAGGGACTCCTGTCAGATGCCATCTGTCAACTAGTCCATCACCATAGCAGGCAAGAAAGGGCCAGAGCTGAACCTTGGTGTAACCTCCACCTTGAACGCATCAGTCAATCCTACCAGAGACCTTGCTTCTGTCACACTGCCCTCGTACATATCCTGTACCACTCTCACATATTTCTATGCCACCCCTGACTTACTCATACAATACCACAACTCCTCCCTGGGGACCTCTCATTCAACTCGCTATATGCCTTAGCTTTAGCCTCTGCCACTTCTCTCTTAACCTTACATTTCATCTCCCTATACTCCTCTCCTCTTTCTTCATCTCTCTGACTATCCCACTTCTTCACCAACCTCTTCCTCTGGATACTGTCCTGTACTTTCTCATTCCACCACCAGGTTTCCTTGTCCTCTTCCCTTCATGTCATCCCTTGCACCTTTCTAGCTGTCTTCCTTACTACTTCTGTAGAAGCTGCCCAGCTATCTGGCACCTCTTCACTGCACCAAGTGCATGTCTTAACTCATCCCTGAACTCCTTCTTCAACCTCCGCCAATTGATCTTTGGCTCTGCCCTCACTGTCCTCCTCTTTTTGACCTCCAGAGTAATCCTACAGACCACAACTTTACAATCTCCAGTCTCCTTCAGACTTGAAAAGTACATATATATACTTCACTTAAGAGAAAGTTTGAGTACTGTTTTAGAATATGAAATATGGAGCCAAAACATACTTGAGTTAAAGTCTGGTAATACTAGACAAATAAGCATAGTTTTGGTCAGTTTTGGTCAAGTTTGTTTATATTCTTTCTCTCTTGCTCTTCTTCTCACTCAGTTACTCCCTCATTTACAGCAGTGATTGGTGTGTGCTATAGGCTGTAACAAAGTAATACACTGAGCACAAACAGAAATCCATAGAGCTGAGAGCAAACTGGAGAGAGAGAGAAAGAAAGAGAGAAAGAGGGGGAAAGAGAAAAAGAGAGAAAGAACATTAAAGACAACAGTAAGTTAGTGATTTAACTAATTTTGAAATTTGAAGGTAAGTGAGAGAGAAAAAGAGAGAGAGAGAGAGAGAGAGAGAGAGAGAGAGAGAGAGAGAGAGAGAGAGAGAGAGGACTGCGTGTAAAGTAGTCTGTGCTCAATGATCTGTAAAACTGAAATCTTGCAGGAGCCATGGGCAACATTTCCCAATGTCGGTAAAACTGGTATCTTGTTTATGTGCAACCACCCACCCATCCACACACACACACACACACGCGCTGATGAGAGGAACATATTGTAGTGACAGATTGAACAGAAGGAGTTGTTTGTGAATGTGTAAGAAAGCTGTTTTACATAAACAAGGGATTAAAGCGACAGGGAATGTCCTCTAAACATTTGAACAAAGAAAAAGCTCTCTCTGACTTTGCAAAGTATCCGTTTTCTCCTCGGGCAGACAATCCCAATTCAAATAATATACAAGAGAGAATCCTTATAGATTATCTACAGGTACTTTATTTTTTTACAAACTGTCTGGTTAAACTCACAGCACTAGGGTAATTGTGATTATTTACAGCACAGGGGTTAAGATTAGTCTTACATTTTGTCCAAATATTACATTTAGGGTCAGTTTCATGGACAGGCATTAAGCCTAGTCCAGGATTATGTAGTGCTGTGAATAGAGATTTTTCATTGAAGGGTAGTCCAAGACTAATCCCTGTCTGGGAAACCGACCTTTAAAATTAGGGTTAGGTTTAGGTTTAGCTTTAAGGTAAGATTTAATAGAGTTTATAACACTCAGTTAAATGTTCAAGTGGATTTCAAAGATATTTAGTTCAATGTTAGTTAAAAGCAAGGTGAGCATCTACAAAACATCTGCAGGGGGCACTCAAAATAAAGTGTACCCCTAATTAGCAAAAATAAATTAAACTAGACTGCATTTCCGCAGAGAAAATGCAAAGTGTGCTTGCTCAGACTTAGTGTTAGCATTAATGTTAGCATTAACATCAGCATTAGCATCAGCATTAGCATTAATATTAGCTTAGCATTAGCATAGCATTAGCATAGCATTAGTGAATCTGTGTGTGTCCCAATAGTTTTGACCACATAGTTTTGTATGACAGCTCTGTCCCAATACTTTTGTCCATATTGTTCAGTTTAAACAGGTGTGTCTGTGGGGGTGTGGCCAGAGGTCTCTGTATGGAGCCTGAAAGTTTTTTCTTCTGAAACTGCATTCGTCTCAGTGGGGTTAAAAATGAATGGAAGTGAATGGGTGAAAAAAGGGATGAGCGAAAGACAAGGAAAAGATGAGTGCGGGTCATAACTGATCGCATTTGTGTGTCGGGGAAGTTGGCCTGAGGTCTCATGAAGTTTCATAAGGTTTGGTCACTGTATGGAGCCTGGAAGTTTCTTCTTTTGAAACTGTTCATTTCAGTGGGGTCAAAAATGAATGGAAGTGAATGGGGGAAAAAGGGATGAGTGGAAGAAAAGGAAAGGTCATCACCGACTGCGTTTGTGTGTCAGGGAAGTTTGCCTGAGGTATCACATGAAGTTTGGTGGGTTTCGGACGAAGTGTGTCCGAGCAGGACTATTTGAAAGTTCAGGGTACCAATACTTTTGCAAATCGTTTTCGCCAGAAAAACGTGAATAACGAACGAACGACAAAACGTATCAAAAAGCTGTGAACAAGCCCGTAATTCCAGACTGGGCCCGATGTTTCAGAGTTGGAACAGTGTCTCTATCTCGAAAGCCCAGAAAAACGTGCCAAAAAACGGGTGAACGGAAGAATAATAAAACTTAAGAAGAACAATAGGTGTGCTTGCAGAGCAAGTACACTAACAATGATTCATTCCCACTTCTTTTCTGATGATGTCTGACCACCCTAACTGTGGGTCTCGTGACACATTTTAACAGAAGAAGAATGGGTGTCATTCATTTAATTAGAACATCAAAACATATTTGTATCCTTCAAGTGTATTAGTAAGCTATCTTTCAAGCCAAGACTTATCATTTACCACTCGTGTGTGTTTGTGTGTGTGTGTGTGTGTGTGGTTTGTGAGATAACAGGATGATAATTAATGTACTGTTTCTAGAAAGCATAACAGCAAAGCTGTAATAAAGAGTATCTGGTGTGCTATATATAAACATGCTGCACACACATAGAAGGTCTGGCAGTGAAATAGCTTTTCTATGTCCTGCGGCATGGTGTTCTGCTGATCTATATTGTTTGGGTGATGAAGTGTCCTATAACTCTCCAAAGGACACCAATAAACCTGCACCCATTAGTTGTACTGCTGCTTCAAGGAGAACACATTGTGTGTGTAGGGGGGTGGGGTGCAGAAGTAGGTTGGTGGGTGTGTTCTGTGTGTGGGCATCAATGCTTTTAGTTTGTGTAAAATTATAGTGAATAAACCTAAACACTTTACCTGAAACCTGCTACAGTCATAACAGTCTTATGAATAGGTCATAGCATGTGTCATATGCTCTCAGGAGTTAAATTATGATTACAGTGAGATATTATCACTACTTGATATGACAGAAGATATGTTTTAATTTCAAACTGACTGGAACTGTTGACATCAAACATTGTAACATTTGTCATGACAGTTACTGATAATGGGACCAGCACTGTTATATTAAAAAGAGAAAGTAACCATTCTGTCCTACGTGAACACACCACAGCACACAGTCTGAACAGCATTTAACCCATTCACCATGTGAAGCAGCGGGCAGCAGTGTGAGAGGACGGTACCTTGCTCAGGATACCTCAGAGGTGCTTAGCAGTCTTGGGAATCAAACCCACGACTTCCTGATCACAGGACAAGCGCCCTAACCACTAGACTACCAGCTGCCCCATAAGAAGCATAATCTGTCATGACAATCGAGTTTTGTGACCTATAGGGTTCTTCATCTCAGGTTAAAGTAAAATGTTACCTGAAAGGATAATTACAGATGAAACGGATGAAAGTAAATATGATTAAAGGTTTTGTTCTCTATTATAGAAACCCTGTTATCTGGTTATTTATAGAAGCTTTTTAAATAGTTTTAGCATTTAAAGGGTTCGGCAATTGTTATGAGTTAAATAACCCTTTCAGTACTATATGCCATTTTAGGACTACATAGGACAATTTTGCCATTTATAAATAAAGGGATTCTTGCAGGTTCTTGGTTGCCTAATTCTTGGAAAAACTTGAATTGGTGAAGAATCTTTACATCATGTGGAGATTCTTTAAACTTTAAAGTATTTATTTACCTTCACAAATCTCATTTACAGTACTGTGGATACGTTTTAGGCAGCTATGCACATTATTGAAAGACAAAAAAAAGTATCAAGTTTTGTTTTTTTGTGAAAAAGTAGTTATATTTTGTGAGCTGTTGTGGAGAACACCGGTTCGGTTCCAGTTTCTTTTCATTGCCTCTAGCTGTTGCATGGAAACTCCATCAGCAGCTCCAGATTTAATTTAATGAAGGACTGTTTGATTGAGTCAAAACAGCTTTCTGATGGTAGCTACCAGTAATACTGGGGTTACATAAGGAACACATAGACACACTGTACATACAATCACTATTCACAGTACGGTGTTATTTACATTTACATTTGTCAGACTATTTATCCAAAGCTACTTCCATTCCCTAACTACAGGGGACAGTCTCCCTGGAGCAAGTTGGGGTTAAGGGTCTTGCTCAGGAACCCAGTGGTGGTATGCTGAAGGTAGGATTCGAACCCATGACCTCTCGGTCCAGAGGTAAGTATCCTACCCACTAAGCCTATGCATTAGTTTTATGCAGTATATATATTAATATTCATGTTAAAAACACTCGTTGCTCAACTAAACAGTTATTTAATATTATTTTTCAGGTTCCTAAGACTTTTGCACAGTATTATACATGAACGGTTCCTTTAGGAACTACTATTGAAAGGTTTTTATGAGAGCCAAAAGCGGTTATTCTATCGCATCGCTCTTCAGAACTTTTTGGAACCTTTTTTTTAAGAGCCTAACACTTTTCAGGTATCAGGTATTTTCATCACAATGATGTAAGAAAAACAACATTTGAACATTGGAAGGACTCTGTGATCTGAAAGTAAAGCTCTATTGTAACTAGAAAACTTGCTGCCATCTGGTGTCATCAAGTGGAAAGTCATGGATTAGCATTCATTCATTTGGTTGGTAATATCAATTCAGCTTGCCAGCGTGCCGACAACAAGCATAAAAAAACCAAAGCTTTCCTTGAAAATAAATCTGTAGAGTGTATTCTGGATGTTGACAGAAATGTAATGAATCCAATTTAGCAGAGAGGCTGTAGGCATTGAATAAGAGCTCGTTATGAGGAAAGTGGATCAGATCCAGGTTTTGCAGCTAAGAGCTGATGCAGAGTGAGCTGCAAATTCTAACGCACAAACAAAACACACAGATTGTTCAGGGAGAAGCAAAATGATGGGCTTTCTACTCCTCTTAGTCATCCCCGACACGCTGATAATAGAACTGCAGCTGCCCATTTATACTGCCCTGAATTAAGTAAGGTTTAAAAGATAAATCTAAAATGAAGAAAGAAAACACCCAAAAAGTATAAATATACCAATACACAGTAAACAGGCAGGTACTTTAAAAATATAAAGATTAAAGGACTGGTATCACATAAAACTGAAATTTCCTTGCTTTTGTTATGAAAGTATCTCATGTAAACAACGAAACTTTAAGGGATAAAAAGAGGTTAGAAAATGACCATGAGCAAAATGAATCCATTTGTTTTTGTACAGAAACACACAGAAATGTCATAAGTGAATCTCAGAGGAAACAATCAAACACAAGAAATATGTAGGAGACGGGCCCTTTAAAAGATAATCTCACTTCTGTATCAGTCATTAGTCAGTTTGACTCATATGATTTATATATGCTTGGAGAAGAGAGAGAGAGAGAGTATTGGAGTATTGTAAATAAAGTTCTACTGCTCTCCCCTGCTGGGAATTATGGGTTAAGTCACCATAACCGTGACACTGGACTTTGGAAGTGTAGTGTTGGAACCCTGTCAAATCTGCGTTATCAGTGTGGCCCAAATTGTACGTTACACTTCTATCAAGGTTACTGTGTCCGACTTCACCTGCTTACAATGACCACCTCAAGGCAAGAGTGGAACAGATAAGCAGGTACATGTGTTCAGAGCGGGTTGGTTTACACTGAAGGCCCCTGTCTTACATCATCTCTCCACATTCTGCCATCAGACTTTATGGCTGCATGCACAACATGCGACATGACAGTCACTCAGAGAGTGATTTTACCTGGTCAGCTGTTAACCACTTCAATAGCAGGCTCATTATTTATGGGCATATAGGAATATGCACATAGACATAAAGTCTTGATATATACCACACTTCCAAAGTCCAGTGTGGCAGTTACGGTGACCTAACCCATAACATATATATCCAAACATATTGTTATGGCTCCATTTCTGATATATGCATATTGTTATAGCTCCATTTCTGAATAATGGAGCTATAAAAATATGCACATATTCAGAAATGGAGCTATAACAATAAAGCTCCATTATTCAGAAACTGAGCCATAACAATATGCACATAGACATAAAGCC
>JBBPCX010070182.1:0-10814 GCA_037974365.1 Hydrocynus forskahlii | reverse complement strand
GTGTGTGTGTGTGTGTGTGTGTGTGTGTGTGTGTGTGTGTGTGTGTGTGTGTGTGTGTGTGTGTGTGAGTGTGTCTGCGTACACATGCATGTAGTATATGCGGCAGACAAATACCCAAGTCTTGTGTGTGTGCTCTCTCCTGCCCCTCTAAGTATAGTAAGCTGTATCCCTCCCATAACAAAGTCATGGAATCAGGGCATGAAGGCACTTCTGGTGTTTGGCTGTGCTTGACCACCACGAAGCCAGAATTGCACCTCTGTGAGATTCCTGAAAGGCCAGGCTCTCCCTCAGGCCCCGGGGCACCTAATTAAAATACCGTGATACCAAGACAAAAAGAGACAAGACATGAAGAAAGAACAGAATTAGATCACTTCTTTATATAAGAGAGCTTGAAACAGATTTAGAAACACTGCTCAAGAAATGACTATTGCGTGTAGCATGCCAGTGTGTAATTTTTGTTCCATCAAAACTTGACTGATCTTAGTCAAGTAATTGAGTACTACCGTAGTGTAGTGGGTAACACTGGTGCCTTACAAGTAAAAAAGAGGGGTTCGATTCCTAACCTGAGGGTGAAGCTGCAACAAACTTGATGAAAGTTGTTTGTTTAAAAATAGACATGATGCAAGGCCACTAAAGCAAACACAACTCAACATCTGGCTTGAAGACAATTGTGCATCTGCCTTTGAGAAGCGCTACAATAAGTGGATGCCATGCTGACCATGAAAGTACACTTAAAAAAATGTATTTAATAATAAGGCAAACAGACATACCCCGTTTTCCTGGTCGTCCCTTCACACCTTTTCTTCCTCCTGGTCCGGGTGGTCCATCTGCTCCCGTTGCTCCACTTAGGCCTGACAAGCCTATGACTCCAGCAGCGCCCTTTTTCCCTGAGATGAAAAAAAAAAAAAGCCCACGAAACCACAAAAAAGTAAAAAATAACACATCACAAGATTTTTGTAGACCAAAGGCTAAAATTTAATGTTGAGTCTGATATGTGGCTGCACCTTCTCGGCCACATGGACCCTCTGGTCCTGGAGGGCCTTGATCACCAGGTGGGCCAGAATGGCCAGGAGGTCCACATGGGCCTTTGGAAGGCAATACTGGTTTATACAATACATCCCCTGGTTCTCCACAAGGTCCTAGATGGAGATGGAGAGAAAGAGAGCAGGAAAATGAATGAGAGTGAAGAATACAGGTGGTGCAATTCTATACTGGTTAATTTCAAAGTATTTTGTAAGCACAATGCATCTATGATTGTATTGTTGACTAATTTGAATTTAAGTGAATCTAAGATCGTGTTTACATCTGGTCATTTTGTGCAACTTGTATCTGGACTGTATCTGGCTGCTTAGGTTATTTAATACAGTAGGTGGCAGCTGCAGCAATTGCCATTATGGGCAACAGATCAGTTTGAGTCTTTTTTTTGTGTACATCAATGATTTGGCCGCTTAATGACTAGCACGATTATAATCATGTACAACTACAATAACACTATCTGTTCTCTGTGTGTTAGGATGAGCACTGACCTCGATCTCCTTTTGGTCCCTTGAGTCCCTTAGGCCCAGGAATGGCACCTGTGCCTGCTGGGCCACAAGGTCCAGGATACCCCAAATCCCCCATGTCTCCTTTCTCACCTAATAAAATGCAGAATGCATAAAAGCATAATTACACATGAGAAGAAAAAAATTACCTTTCAAAATACATTGTATAGTTTTCTTTTTTCTAAAGATAATCTGCTTTGTCTACTTAAGAATGATATTATGAGATCCATGTTCAAGATTCAAAATTCAAGATTCTTTATTTGTCACATGCATAGTCATACAGGTACAACACGCAGTGAAACTTTATTGAGTGGAATCTCCTTTTTCACTGTTAATCTGTCAGCAGTTGTAGCTGTGTTGGAAATTGCTATACCATGTCAAACACTTTGATCTGATTAAGTGTATGATGGAGCAACCAGTATCCAAAATATCCCACTGTATTTGGAAGGTTCCTATGCTCCAGTGTTGACTGTTTGATAGCTCACCTGCCCTACCAGTGTATATAGCTTTAGCATCAGCAAAATGAGTAGTTAATAAATCTTAATTTTAAGGGTATAATCGTTCTGTTTGTTCAAATATGAAGACGACCATTGTTCCTGTACCACACCCACCTTGCAACAGATCAGTGTTAGCACTAAAGACAGACATTTAACTCTCAGTTTGAGAATAGAGGCAGCTAAAATAAAATACTGATGACATTTTCCTGAATTTGTATTTTTGGGCATCTTTCTCATGGACACTATAACACCATAACATGTTCTTGAGGATTAAAAGTGTTGTGCCTGTTTACATGTGGCATTTGAAAATGGATTTTGTGGATTTTGAAAGTGATCATACTGTCATACATGAACACACCACAGCGTGAAATTCTTCCTCTGCATTTAACCCATTCACCATGTGAAGCAACAGGCAGCCAGGAACACAGCACCCGGGGGCAGTGTGTGGGGATGGTACCTTGCTCATTGTATCTCAGAGGTGCTTAGCAGTCTTGGGAATCAAACCCACAACTTCCTGATCACAGGGCAAACACCCTAACCACTAGGCCACCAGCTGCTTCACTTGTCTTAGTACTACAATCTTTTGATGCAACCACATCCAAGGTATGAAATACACATGGCCCTGAAGGCAGGCCTCCACAGGGAAAGACAGGGAAAACTGGTAGCTAGTACTTAGCTTTTGGCAATCAGCTTTCCTTATTGCAATATGTGATTTTTGGGTTTTGGGCTGGAGACTGCTGTGCTTTTCAGCAGTTCTTCTGCATGATCCATTAGTTCTTATGTACTCAATTCATCAGTGTTTAATGCACTCAATTTATCAGTGTTCCAGCACCTCTACCAATCAATGGTAGCACCACGGACCAGATTATATGACTTGTGGACCATTCTCAGCATGTGACAGGTGTGTGTTGCAATGGTCCTGTGGTTAGAGAAAGTAAAGTACACTGACAAGGACCAGTGTTAAAGAAACTCTACCAACAGCACAGTGCCTCATACACTCATATTAGCACGACACACACTAACATCCCTCTACCAGTCTCAGTGCTGTGTTTAGCATGTCCCCCAACCCTCAGGTGCCATTTTGGTTTTCAGAAAAAGGCTATTTAAAGAACTATCTACATGGAACCAATTTCTATTAAAAAAAACACTTCCTCTCCTAAAGGACCCTTGAAGATCTTCCTTTGTGCACCTATATCAGGGGTCACCAACATGATGCCTGCGGGCACCGGGGTGCCCCAAGGACCTCATGAGTAGCCTGTGGACCTGTTCTAAAATTAGCACAACTCACCAGTGAGCAGCATCTAACATTCAATTTTATCCTGTTGCTATTCTTCTTTTGCATTTATATAGATTTGAAAATTACAATGTCAAAAAAAAGCATTTAAAACATGGTTATTAGGTGTTTCTGATCAAATGACTGATGAGTTTAAATACTAAGGCAAATGCATCTGATATATATCCATATCCATTTATAGTATCCACATATATATCCCATCTCACAGCTTTGTGGAATTCATGTGTCCCCTTCTGTTTAAGCTGAGCTTTGGTTTGAAGACTTCATCACCCTCTTCCCTTTTGAAAATGAGGACAATATACAGAGGCAATACACAGACATGAGACTGATGTCCATTTCAGGAACAGCTGGTTTCTGAGAGCCTGCTGCTCAGTCCATTGCTAGAAGAGGGCAGCTATTGCCATCATGCTAGCTTGATATCTGAGGCTATTTGGAGAAAAGTATTCACACAAATGCAAAGATGCTAACATGGCATAGACACACTGGGGTCCTCAACACAAAGCACATACTGAGTGTGTGTCCCTGCTTGAGGTCTAATTCCCACAAATACATGTTTTACCTGGGGCACTGCCTTTCTCTGAGGTAAAAGATGGTTTCACATCCAAAATATTTATCAAAGTGCAGCATAGTGTGTTCTGTAGTGTTGCTAGCTGGCTGTTTGGTGTTCTCTCCTAAGGCAGGGGAAGTTGGAGCAGGTAGTGATCAGGGCCTGTGTGGCTGGCTTTGTGAACAATTAAAGCTACATTTTAAATGCTAGCAACGCTGTTACCAATGAAAAGATATTTTAGACTGATTAATATTCCTCTGTTGTAATGCATGGACCATGACAGCCACACTGTCATGGCTGGGATAACAGAATGGTACTTTTGTGGACAATGCAGGGAAGTGACTCATAGATTGACACATAAACAAATGACAGCCAGAGCTATAGGATCACATTTTGTGATAGTATGGAAATAAGTTACAACAAGAAAGAGCTCACATTTTAGTTTCTTGGACATTAGATGCATGGTTAAGTCACACACATTAAAAATAATAGTAAATAGACTGTACATACATTTCAAATGTTGGTTTATGTTTCAAAACAATATCATTTTGCAGAACCTTCTCTTTAAAGAATCTGCAAAATGACCTTTAGCATTTGACTGTGCCAGAAATTTGACGTTAATGCTTTTTTCATTTCCTTGGATTTTTTTTTTTTACATAAAAATGATTCTTGCACTTTCAGTGCACACTGTAGTTATTCAGAACAGATGTGTCACGTATGTCATACATTTGTGTGTTACCTTTCTGACCGTTGAGGCCTTGAATTCCTGGAAGTCCCTGGGGGCCACAAGGCCCTTGCCGTCCTTTACATCCAGGACGACCTTTAGGTCCGCTCTCACCTACATCCCCACATACAGGAATCGCCTGGCCTGGAGGTCCTCTAGGCCCTATGAGTCCTACAAAGGGTCCATACAAACACCCACACTCTGCATTTGTGAGGTAATTCATACTCATGCCTACACCTAAATCTGCACCTTTTACTTTTCATCCAAATCCTCTTTATGGCTTAATTAGGCTTTGTCTGTTACTGTGCCATTAAGAATGATTTATGCAAATGACCTCTTTTCTGACTTGCAGCCCTGTCTCATTGAAAAAGCTTTGTAAACATGGTGGATTTCATGACATAAAAAATAATTCATAGCAGGTTTATTTTGCACCTTCATGTCCAAATATGAACAGCAAGGACCGCAAAAAATGAATGGTACATTTTGAATATTTACACACTACATCAGAAAAACAAAAAACTGATATGTGCTCCTAAAGGATCTAAGTCAACTTATCCCTGTATAAGCACTCCCAACCCACATTACTTCCTACAGGCACACACCTGGTGGGCCATCCGCACCAATACCACCAGGTTCACCACACTGTCCTTGTTTAGCATTTCTACAGTCTTCGCCTGGGCGGCCTGGAGTACCACACTCACCAGGCTCCCCTGTGGAAGGAGGGGGAGGAAGAGAGAGGAACAGAGAGCGAGCGAGAGCGAGAGAGTAAGCGAAAGAGAAAGAGAGAGAGAGAGAGAGAGAGAGAGAGAATTAAAGAACATTTATGGCAGTTAGCAGGCAAAATAACAGTTTAGCAGACTATGTTGAAACAGAGCTTGAGGGGTGCTACTCTTGAAGACCCACTACTGCTCCTAGAGACTCACTGTCCTATAAAGTTCAATCGCATCTCTGCCCATCAAATGTGATCTAGCTCATCAACTGAAAGTTTCATGAACTGGATCAAAGCTTTTTCGAGAGGGAATAGTTTAGGCTGTACATTAAATAGGGTCTCCAGGCACAAGATTAGGAAACACTGGGCAAGTGATATGATTGCACTATAATGGACAAGGTCATTGTGTACCTGGGGGCCCAGATATGCCTTTTGGACCCATGATCCCTTGCTGGCATTGACCTGGAGGACCTTGCATTCCAGTGCAGCCTTTTTCACCTTTCTGTCCCTGAGGCCCAATGCCACCAGTTGTACTCATTCCTTAGGTATACAAAAAAGGTTGAGAAAAAGTGAGCAAAACAGAGACAAAAGAAAGGAACTGATTACTTGACTAAACTGGGTATATTCATAAAATATGTTACATCATTACAATCTTAAGTAAATAAATTATTAAGCAAGTAAATACTAAGCAAGTGAACTATACTCACACACACACACACACACACACACACACACACACATATGTATATACACCAATCCCAATATGCCTTCCAAATATTATGAAGTTTCCTCTCATGCCACCAAAACAGCTCTGACCCATTGAGACATTGACTCCACAATACCTCAGAAGGTGTGCTATGGTATCTGGTGCCAAGCAGCAGATTCTTTAAGTCCCGTATGTTGTGAGTTGGGGCTTCCATGGATCAGACTTGTTTGTCTAGCACGTCCCACAGATGCTCAGTTCAATTGAGATCTGGGGAATTTGGAGGCCAGGTCAACGTGATGATCTCTGTCATGTTCCTCAAACCATCCCTAATTAGTTTGCAGTATGGTATTATCCTGCTGAAAGAGGCCACTGCCATTATGGAATACAGTTGCAGTGGCATTGCCAAGGTCATAATATGGCCGCTACTAGCATTCCTTCTTTACATTGTGCATCCAGGTGTTGTCTCTTCCCCAAGAAACACAAGCACCACTTCCATTGCTCCATGGTCCAGTTATGATGCTCATGTGGCCATTTTAAGCACCTTTGGTGGTGAATGGGGTCAGCTTGGGCACTCTGAGCGTTCAGTTAGTTCAGTAGGTCTTCTGAGCACAGATGGGCTAATCCTTACTGCCCACATTAGCTCCTATAGCTGGATCACTGGTTGTCTTCTTTCGACCACTTGTTGGTATTAACCACTGCATACTAGGAACATTTCACAAAAAATGTTTTGCCCATTTATCCTGCTTTCCAGATCAGTTTCAAGAATGGACTATTCACCCGCTACCTAAATGATCCCACACCCTGACAGGTGCAATCTAACAAAATAATCAGTGTTGTTCACTTCACCTATCAGTGGTTTTAATGTTGTGGCTGATCATTCACACTCACACACTCACCTTGTGACCCAATGTTACCCTTCACTCCCTTCAGCCCATCCAATCCATGTAGCCCTAATGGCCCAGGAGCACCTGAAAGAGAATCACAAACAGCAACCAGATTGTTTCTATATATTAATGATGGTTTTTATTAAGGATGTAGGTGTGCACTGCACTGACAATTCTTCAGTAGACTTTTATCAGAAAAACCATCACAGCCAATAGATTTACCAGCTGTTGGGTTTTTATTAAGCATGTAGGTGTGTGTGTGTCAATGCACTGCACTGACAATTCCTCAGTAGACTTTTATCAGAAAAACCATCACAGCCAATAGATTTACCAGCGATTGGCATTAGAGTTTAGATACAGACATTACTTAGATAATTACAGTGTTACAGCTGTTCCAAGAGGACAATAAAGTCTTTTTTATATAAAAGCATGTGTTACTACCTTGAAGACCACAAGTGCCTGGACTTCCATTTGGTCCCTTTAATCCAGTAGGACCAATTGGGCCTTCTGGACCACATTTTCCACTAGGACCTGGAGGTCCAGAGGCACCTTGGAGATAAAGAGTCAAAAAGAAGAAAAATACATTTTCTAGGACATTACTTTATAAAAAGTTTTCGTTTTCACAGAAGTACAAAGCAATATGGCAGTGTTAATGACGTGATAAAGAAATCACACTGGGCAACTATCAGCAGTGCTGAATTTTTAAAAATCTCCACTTACTGATGTTACAAATGATAGTGTGCTCTAGTTCTTCATCGGGACACTATTGTCTGGATATTTCTTGATGGTGGACTATTCTCAGACCAGCAGTGACACCTAAGCTACAGAAACAGCAAGACGTCCAAAGTATACCTGGAAATCCTGGACAGCCCCTACTTCCAGCCTGTCCACATGGGCCGGGATTACCATAAGGACCAGGGGTTCCGTCCTCTCCTGGATCTCCCCTATCTCCTATTGGAGCTGTTTGGATGGAGAAAGCGGGGGAGGCAGGAGGTTTTCTAATTATAAATTGTATACAACATAATATTGCAGCAATGAATATTACTGCATATGATATATTCAATAAACCCTTAGCGGCCTGGAGTTACTGTTGCTCTGCTCCACTATTTAAATGCAATTATACAATTGCATGATTAGTTACATATAAGAAACTTAAAACTTTAGACATGTCCAATGTAAAAAAGAATCCATATAAAACCACATTATGCTTTTACATGGTGATCACCAGTGATGATTTTGACTTGTAAGGGTTAATATGGTAACCTTGATAATGAATACTGACTTGGACATCTACCTGGACAGTCTGCAGTGGTGCATCGAAGACACAATGACAAAAACGGAGAGATACATAGAGAGACAGCCATACAAAACTTGGATTTGACACGATTCCAGTCTGCGGCCGCTAGAGGTCGCTACTGGACTATGAACTTGCACCTCCTCTACTCACTGGGTGTGGTCTATCTCTAGCCGGCTCTAGTATTAAGGCTCAGCTGGCTAGAGTTTAGCACTGATTATTTGTCTGTCTTGTCATCTGTCTTTTGTTCATGCTCCTCCTTATTTAAGCTGCCCTGTTTTAGTCCATGTTATTGGTCCTCCCTCACCTTGACCCAGTCGATGCCCTCCTCTGTCCTGTTTTCTGTTTTGTACTGTTTCCAATAAACACCTCATCATGGAAGTCTGCGCCTGTGCCTCCAATTCTCTGTCTGGTCATGGCCGGTTTGTGACAGAAGGACCAATCCCACAAGGCACAGCAGACTTGACCACAGGTCCATGGAGGCAAGTGAACGGCTTGGCGAGTGCTGGACCCGGCGAATCCAAGATGCCGGCCTCCATAATGGCTGTAACATGCCGTTCAGCTTCTCCCGCAAATACAGCATGCCGTTCAGCTCCTCCAGCGGATCCAACCCACCGTCCAGCCGCTCCAGACCACCATTCAGTTCTTCCACTGCCTCCAGCATGCCATTTAGGTCCTCCAATGACTCCAACATGCACTGGAACCGGCGAATCCAAGATGGCAGCCCCCGTTGCAGCTGTAAAACGTCGTTCAGCTTCTCATGCGAATATAGCACATTGTTCAGCTACTCCAGTGGCTCCAACCTGTTGTCCAGCATCTACCGACCACCATTCAGTTCTTCCACCATCTCCAGCACGCCATTTAGCTCCTCTAGTGACTCCAGCATGCGCTGGGGCTGGCGAATCCAAGATGGCAGCCCCCATACCAGATGTAACACATCGTTCAGCTCCTCCAGCATCTCCTGCACACTATTTAGTCTCTCGAGTTCCGCATTCTGATAGCCCAGGCGGCCCTCTGCACGATGGGTTGGCTCCCTACCTGAAAGACGAGCTGGCCGGCATCGAGTTTCCCGTGACACTGGTGGGCATCCAGCTCAACCTTTGGCCTCAGCTCATCTCCTCAAGTGGATCCAGCACGCAGCTCATCTCCTCAAGTGCCTTCAGCACGCAACTAATCTCCTCAAGCGACTGTAGCCCATAGATCAGCTCACCCCGTGGCTCCAACCTGCAGCTTTTCCTCAGTGGCCCTAGCACTGGTTCCCACACCGGTCTCCCAAGCTGTGGCCCCTACACCGGTTCCCGCACCGGTCTCTCAAGCTGTGGCTCCAGCAACAGTCTCCGCACCAGCCTCCCAGGCACCGGCACCAGTCTCCGCACCGGGCTCCCGCCGTGGCCCTGGCCCCAGCAGCCATGGCTCCCGCTGTGGCCCCAGCAGCAGTGGCTCCCACCGTGGCCCCAGCTCCAGCAGCTGTGGCTCCCTCCTGCACCTCCAGATGCCGTGGCTCATGCCCAGGCCCCAGCTCTAGACGCCTTGGCCCCTGCCACAGTCTCAGCTGTCACGATTCCAGTCTGTGGCTGCTAGAGGTCACTATTGGACTATGAACTTGTGCCTCCTCTACTCTCTAGCCAGCTCTAGTATTAAGGAATATCCAGAAGCTGTGGTCCCAGCTCCAGCAGCCGTGGCTCCCGCCCCGGCCTCAGCTCCAGCAGCTGTGGCTCCCGCCCCAGCCTCAGCTTCAGCAGCCGTGGCTCCCGCCTCGGCCTCAGCTCCAGCAGCCGTGCCTCCTGCCCCGGCCTCAGCTCCAGCAGCCGTGCCTCCTGCCCCGGCCTCAGCTCCAGCAGCTGTGCCTCTTCCGCTGCTGACTTTAGTGTTCCTACATACTCCACCCCCCCCCCGCACGTTTAGGCGCCCCAGAGTGGCGCCATTGTGTGTGTGGGGGGGTGTCCTGTCACAATTCCAGTCTGCGGCCACTAGAGGTCGCTATGGGGCTATGAACTTGCATCTCCTCTACTCAATGGGTGTGGTCTATCTCTCAGCCAGCTAGGGTTTAGCACTGATTATATGTCTGTCTTGTCATTGGTCTTTTGTTCATGCTCCTCCCTATTTAAGTTGCCCTGTGTTAGTCCATGTTATTGGTCCTCCCTCACCTTGACCCGGTCTATGTCCTCCTCAGTCCTGTTTTCTGTTTTGTACTGTTTCCAATAAAATCACCTGGAAGTCTGCGCCTGTGCCTCCAATTCTCTGTCCGGACATGGCCGGTTTGTGACAGGATTAATTATTAATTAAATGATTAATTAATTAACAGGATTCTTATGAGAAACAAGTCAGACATACAGACTGCATGCGTATGAGTGACAAAGACATGTAGACAATAAACACCTAAAAGAACACAACAAAAAAAACAAGACCCTATACTTTCAAGCAAAGAATTGTTTAATAGTGTACACAAAGATTTGAAGCACATCAGGAGGCTTGATGATGTTTCTATACTTGCCTGAGTTGCCATCATCTCCTCTGCAGCCTTTAAGACCTGAAGCTCCAGGTATACTCATAGACTCTCCTTTATCACCTGGCAAATGGAATAAAGCAAGAACATGAGTTGTTTGTGTGGGTATATA
>JBBPCX010070180.1:0-10814 GCA_037974365.1 Hydrocynus forskahlii | reverse complement strand
GGTGTCACACGATAAAAAAAATCTGATTAATTACAAGCTCTGTGATAAATTAATCTAGATTAATCACAATTTTGGCATATGAGTGAATGAATGGTCAACATTACAGACTTTTAACATCTCTTTTATTTAATAACTGTTTCTGCACTATTCATGTGTAATGGATGCAACAATCAAAAATATGACCTAATGTACTGAAGAAAAAATAATAAAATGCTTAAGCAAAAACAATGATAGAACCAAGTCAATCTATAAAATGCAGTTTAAGACAATTTACATACAAGCACGGGTGTCAGAAGCATACACCTGGCTTCTCATGTGTTTCACTCATACATCACTCCCTAATATAATAGTTCTGGTGCTCTGATGAATTTTGCTGCCATTGTCGAAAAATGCTCCCTTTAAAGGTCCCATGGCATGAAAATTTCACTTTATGAGATTTTTTAACATTAATACAAGTTCCCCTAGCCTACCTATGGTCCTGCAGTGGCTAGAAATGGCGATGGGTGTAAAGAGTGCCTTGATCATCCTGCTCCGCTTTTGAGAAAACGACAGCTCAGATGGCCCAATCTGGAATTTTCCCCATATGGCGTCATATGGGGAAAGGTTACCGCCCCTTTCTCATTCTTTCCCCGCCCAGAGAAGAACCAGTGGAAGAACCAGTGGGTTCATTTTATTTTCTCTGTAAATGCGCCGACACAACTTCCTAAAGTTTTGTACAACTGCGCCAAACGTTTCGCCGACAACTTGGGCCAATACAGAGCTGGTCTTGCTGAACGGCTGAAAGTTAAGTCTGGATCAGTACCAGCTCTCCTTGGCTCATCTACAACCCTCGGATAAGTAACAACGCTATATAATTTTGTTGCTTTGCTGTATATGGTTATCTAGCTTTTTACTATTAGAATGTGGCTGTAACATTAGCTCTGCTGCTAACAGCTAACAGTTAGCAAGCTACTGTCGCAAATATAAAGGTAGATAGCATCAGGTATGTGTTTGAATGGTATGTGAATACACACATTAACTTGAGTGCTGTACTTCTTTGTTATTTGGATAACCGTGCTGCTGTTAGTGTTATGGCACGCGATATCTGCCTTTCCCTTCATTGAAATTACTATGATAGAGCACCTCTGCAAACCAGGGTGATCAGAAGAGAATGGGTGAAATTTGAGGAGTCTTACAGCAATGGGGCTATAGGCACTGATCTCAACTGCTTGGTTATCAAGGAAATGTCCTGAATTTCACTGCAGACAAATACAACTGTCTTTTACCAGCTAGCTTGCCCCTCCCCCACCCTCCACCTAGCTCCGCCTCTCTCCTCCTCACCCCGCCTCTCTCCTCCTCATTATCATTTAAAGCTACAGACACAGAAATGGCACGTCCTAGGGAAATTTCCTTGTGGGACTGGCTCAAAGTGGCTGTAATTCTGCACTAAGGCTGAATTTTGGAAAGAGACTTCAGATACAGTATTAGGGGACCACTAAGACCTATATAAAAGCATACAAAAGCAGCATGTCATGGGACCTTTAAGTTAATACAGTTCATAGTCAGTTTATAACACAGACAACGGTGAGAAATTGACAATGATAATGATGCAAATAATATGCATGATCAGAGAAAAATATATTTAATTTAAATGAGAAGACTCTAGATAGATAGTACAGGTGGGATGACCAAAAATTCACGGTATTTTTCAAAATTATACCGGTTTCACGGCATGGGACGGTATTAGAATGGAATGGGTCTTTCATAAATGGTCCTTGCACAGCAAAACAACTCCTTTCATGGAAGTTCCGCCATTTTTTTGTGAATCACAAGACTTCAGACGTCATCCTGAGCCTTGTCTGGAGTTCCAGAGTCTGGTAGAAGTAAAGTTATATAAATTTAAAAACGTAAAAATACCGCTAGTGGTTATTTAAAGATGGTGTCGCACACATGTGCAACTAAACATCACAAACGCCAAATTTTCTTTTATTTTAGGTAACAAATTATTACCTAAAATTATTTTTTATGTGAAGCTGTGGGTGACTTTTAGTTCCTGTGCAGAAAGAGGGGAAGTGACCTCGAGAAGCAGAAGGCGTCTCAGAGTGCACAGAAGTGGAGCAGAGTGCACGAGCTGGTCCGCTCCGTGACAGGAAGCGTTAACTGCTACAGGCTAAACACAGACATTTTTCTTTGTAATGACACAGATAAATGTACTCTATACTAATGCTGCAGAACTCTTAATTTGAAGTGCAAGACATGATGTGACAGCAGCCAGTGCTAATTTTTTATTGTTTACTAGTGTAGTAAATCTGAAAAAACTTTGTACTATAAAATGACCAAAAATGAAGTCAGATGCGTTCTTGTACTCTTGCAAGCATGTGAAACTTCACTTCACTGTAATGTGCTGCTGGCTAAAGCTAACAAGCGTGAACTTAGGAAGATTTCATTAGTTAATGTCATTTATAAATGTAGCACATACTTACATATTTAGCTAAGAAGCGTGACTACAACTGAAAATGTTATTTTGTAAAATTCTTCGTACTTTTGCCAGACATGGGCTCAGCAGGCTTACATATTCCTAACATTTATTTAAGATTTAGAGGAACTTTGCAGTGCTTTGCCCTGTTTAAGATAATATTTCTTTATTTATTTGATTCTTTGCCAAATACTGATGTATTCTTTACTAAGTACTGGTACTTAGCAGTAACACTTGCAGGATAGACGTTTAAACATCTCCCTAACATTGTTCTTTCCTCAGCTAATAATGCTAATAATGCCTTATAATATTTGACATGTCCTTGGTAAGTTTTCAAAAGGAGCTCTCAAAAGGAAAATAAGTTGGGTGTGACAAAATGCCTGCATAATGAACCCTATAATCGCAACAAAAACACTTTCACAACTCCTATCTGGGAGAGGAAAAATCACATTCATATTCAGAGGTAAAATCTACTGCTCTCACTGGGTTTCTCATAAACGACAAGGGTGCATTTGCCAGAGATTTGCAACCATGCTGTTCTCCGGCTGTGATTGGCAGCGGCCCAGTAGACGCTGTAAATCTGTCTCTCTTTCCGGAGCTTCTGGGAAGCCAGTGTTTTCACCTTGCTGACCAGCACTGTGATAAAGCAGAGGACTTGAGTGGGCTCATAAACGTCTGCCATGAAGAGTTGATTGAACGATTTAGACCACAGAATTATGTGATAGTGGTACTGGTTTCTGTAATATTGATATCACAAAAGGCTACACCATGCAAATGAAACCTCTAATCCTGTTATCCAGGTTCTTCTGCAAAGATACCACACATTCTTAAAGGGCTATATCCATTTTATACTCATGCAGGAATTTTAATCACATTTAATTCACATTTATTTTTACATCGCTTGTGTCCAACATCTCTGTGTTCTCTTAAATTAAGCAGGTTGTTTTTGTTGCTGTGTCCTTAACACTGATATATGTAACTGGCCTCTGTTCTGATTGGCTACCCTGTATTGAACCCTTTTCAAACAGCAGTCCTTGCTGAAACACTTACAATTCAGAGTAAATTATAAGGGCTGTGCTCTGCATGTTAATAAGGCAGATATACTGTGGGGAAGTGGGGAAGATCACTGGTGACAATGTTTCATGTTTTGCATTCTTAACCGTATTAAATGTTTTTTTTCACCGCAAATATCATCAACATGACAATTTGAGGAGAAGGTCAAATCTTTAAAGTATTAACATGAATTACAGATTGTCCTAGTATTTGATTCAGTTTAAATGTTGACCAAGAGATGCATAATTTTGAGTATTTTTAATTCTAAATATTAATTATCAGGTTATTAATGTGTTATCAATGTATTGTATTAGTATATCTGTTTTCAATTCACTGTATATCACTGTATATCACATGTAACATATATTGCCAAATATATCACATGGGTATGTCAGGTATAAATGCATTATATGAGTATGCTAGGTATTATCAATGCTTTATATAAATATTTTGGGTTTGACAGAAGGGCTAAGACTAAGAAAGTCCTTTTTGTCCTTTTTGTAAGAAGGCCTCAACATAGACAATGTCACAAAGTTGCTAAAATTTGTTGACCAAGAGTGCGGAATATTGAATATGTGTTTAAATATATTAAAAATAACAACAACAACAACAACAACAACAACAACAACAGTAACAACTAAAATAATAATATGGTTTATTTGATTAAAATGTTTCCAAATTCTAAACCATTACAAGTTTTAAAAAACCCCCACAGATTTCAATTGTAGTCTCAAATTTTCATTGCTTTTCTTATTGCATTTCTCATTGCAAAACAATGAATTCAAAATGACCTGTACATGTACACATATAGACTGTATGAACTGATACTGATTGGTACATTCTGAAACTTTAAATAATTCATAAAACCCTTTCATTTCAAACAAAGTGAGGAAACTGTATGGAATGAGCCCTTTAATGGCCTTTATTTACTACTTAAATGTTTATATCAGTGCAACCATACTGCTATTACACTTATCTCTTGAAATGATTACATGCGAGAGTGAGACATTAACACACAAAATGTGACTAAATGACTGCTTTATGTGCTCTGTCTGTGATGGCATTCACTTCAGCTCACTATATAATTAAAGTGTCTATAGGCAAAACACCGGGACAGTTTAAACAAGCTTAGGGAAGTCTTTTATGCTACATTTTCATGCAGGAGACGACATCTTTGCTGGCATTATTGGAACTATACTGGGAAATTTTTCATCCAGCTACTCAAACTCTTCTGAGTCAAACACAGGTGTTCTCTCCAGCTACCTGTTCGTTAATACGGCTCATGATAGAGAAGATGAGGCCTGATGTCACCCCTTTTTTATTATTATTTATTCTTTTTTTCACACTGAGCATTAAGTTGTAGCAGTTCTTATATATCAGTTGTCATCAATGCATTAAGGTATATGTCCATGTCTGTTATATACGAGATGTAAAATGTTACCGATGCATGATAAGCATATATCAGGTGATATATGTATTTTAGATGTTATCAATGCATTATGTATATTGATGAGTATGTCAGGTCATATTTATGCATTACACGAGTGAATCTGGTATTATTAACGTATTACAAGATTATTTTACGTATTATCGATGTATAATGTGAATATAGTAGGCATTATCAATACATGACATAATGTATTGTTTATCAATATATTATATAAACTCATCAGATACTATTGTATACACTTATCAGGTGCATTATGATTATATCACGCTGGGCCGTGACTAGAGATTCATAAATAGAAGGGCGAAGACTTAACAAGGGGGGTCTTGTCAGCAAGAGTGGGGTTTTTTGTCTGGGTGTGTGGAATTAGGTGGTGGGTTTGTGAGACAGACAACAGTTTATTTACTTTTTGTTTATTTTTTTGGATATAACAATTCAATGAGGAAAATTGAATGTGGACAACTACTGAGAATTTCAACTATTAATGCATATTTATTTACTATTCTAACAGTGGTTTTAAAACAGTATTAATTATATGTTCATCCAACAAAACCTCATTAAGCAGACACAACTGCTGTGTTCTACTTTCTTTATGCAAACACTCACGAATAACTTTTCATGCAGTGTTAAATACACTGCATTTATCAAATTAAAACCTTGTGGTATTTAAGAAGTTGCAATTGCAAACCAAAAAAGAAAATACACTCATCATGCCCTCATCATACACTCATCATAAACATTTTTTTTTGTTCAAATAGCTAAGTGTCCCGAAACAGGCTGTGTACAAATTTACAAATGAGTTAATGAAATCAGGGGCTACACACTAATCCTAGACACTTCTGTTTTCTCGTAGATGTTGACGACTGCTTGTCTAACCCGTGTGAGAACGGCGGCACCTGCATTGATAAAGTTGACTCTTTCATCTGCCTGTGCCTGCCCAGCTACAGCGGGGATATGTGCGAGAAAGGTAATGGATTCTAACACAGGGGGATTACTGCAGCCGTGGAATTCATTTTCAACAGAGGAGACAAATCTCAATGCACAGTGTTGGCTGGTTTTGCATAATGTGCCTTTTGACTTGGAATTCCAGGCATTACCCACAGAGCATCAGGGAGATGTCAAATGTACACAAACACTCAGACAGCCTAACACTCACTGCAAGCTGGGCGGGACATTTTAATATTGTCTGTGTTCTTCCATGTTGAGGCCACCTACTCAACAACAGTGATTATTTTTTGTATAAAACCTAAATAATAGCATTTAAGGGTATAGTTTTACAAAAAAGATTGTTTCACCAATTTCACCCTTGCCCCCAACCATCGGACAGGACTTGTGGGGACTCTTGCTTTGACACTGGGTGCAGTCTCTTCCCTGGTCAGCTTTAGGAATAAGGGTTCTCAGCCAGCCAGGGATTAAAGAATAATTATATTTAGGTGGTTAGGGTTCATGCACTAGTTATTTTAGTTCTGGTTGTCTGTTCTCCCTCACGTTTACTTCAGGTTTATGTCTGTTCAGGTTTATACCTTTATTTGAGTTTTGGTCCTCGTGCCTTGCTTATTTTGTATCACAACAAAGAGAAAAAAAGCATGGAAGTCTGCACCTGTGCCTCCTTCCTGAACGGGCTTGGTCCAAGTGTGACAGAAGAACAGACCATGTACCAAGTTACAGCAGACTGGGCTACGGGCCTGAGTGAGGCATGGACCAAGGGGAACGTGGACCCTCTCATTCTCGGTCCGATTGCGGAAGAGCTCCCACTTAGGCTCGCTGTTTGTCAAGGCGGGTATTCCGCGGTTCAGAGGCGAGGTGGTTCACGATGCACCCATCTCCAGCCTGCTGACTGGCTGCCTGAGAGGTCCGTGACTTCCTCTGGGACTCTCCCACCCGGGCTTGTGCCCAACTCGCCTCGTCAGGCGAGTCCCAGGCGCGACCAGCAAACCTCACTCGTGGCCACCTCGGGCTCTCAAGTCCCGAAGCTGCCAAGAGATGCTAATCGGCCTAGCCAGCCGCTCTCCAAAGCTAAGCAGCCTATCCAGCCATTCTTGAAGCTACACAGCCTAGCCAGCCATTCCTGAAGCTACACAGCCTAGCCAGCCATTCCTGAAGCTACACAGCCTAGCCAGCCATTAACCGAGGCCCTGCGGCCTAGCCAGCCGCTCCCTGAGGCTAAGCAGCCTAGCCAGCTGTTCTGTGAAGCTAAGCGGCCTAGCCAACTGCTCTGTGAATCTAAGCAGCCGTTCCTGAAGCTACGCAGCCTAGCCAGCCACTAACCGAGGCCCTGTGGCCTAGCCAGCTGCTCCCTGAGGCTAAGCAGCCTAGCCAGCAGCTCTCTGAAGCTAAGCAGCGTAGCCAGCCGCTCCCTGAAGCTAAGTGGCCTAGCCAGCCGGTCTGTGAAGCTAAGTGGCCTCGCCTGCCGCTCTGTAAAGCTAAGCCGCCTAGCCAGTGTTCCGGCAGGGCCCCATCTGAGACCCGAGGAATTCCCCCAGATATTTTTTGGGGGTGCTGGGGGGCTCCCGCCTCCACCCCTCCTCCCCCATTGTGGGCTAGGAGGCCCTTTCGGGTACCATGGAGTGGCGCCGTTGGGGGCACGGATTCTGTAATGTCCTCAGCCGGCAGCCGCTAGAGGCCGCTATTGGGCAGGACTTGTAGAGACTCTTGTTTTGTCACTGGGTGTGGTCTCTTCCCCGGTCGGCTTTAGGAATAAGGGTTCTCAGCCGGCCAGGGATTAAAGAATAATTATGTTTAGGTGGTTAGGGTTCATGCACTGGTATAAAAAGTCTGTCTGTTTTGGTCCTCGTGCCTCCCTTATTTTGTATCACAATAAAGAGAAAAGAAGCATGGAAGTCTGCACCTGCGCCTGCGCCTGCGCTCCTTCCTGAACGGGCATGGCCCAAGTGTGAAAGCTGTCATGTTTGTTGTTCCAAATCTATTTCATCACACTTGCTCTGAATCTAATGTAGCTTACAAATAATGGAAATGAATGTATATTAATTATCCACATATAAAACTGCCTGGTTAAATCATCAAACATTTGTCTCAAATCATAATATGAGAGGCATTTGAAAATTTGCCTTCAACTTAGTTATCAGAAAAAACACGTTTATTATGATGAGCTCTGCAGAGCCTCATCATGCAAGCTAAGCTATTAAATAGCATCATGTATTAGCTACAAAGATTAATGCAAAAAATTATCATTACTTTTTACGGAAGAGTACGTGTGTGTGACATGAAGCAGGCTACATTACATTTCACAGCAATGCAAAATCCTAGAGATTTTAGTCTGTTTAAAACCTGGCTGGATTTTTAGGTCCAAAAAAGAGGACTGGAAAATTCTCTAAATTCTCAAAAATGTTCTGGAAAAAGAGGACATATGGGCATTCCAGAGTTAAGTTATTAATCTCAGTAAAAAAATTACGTTGCATTACGTACACAGAACCAATTAGAGAAAATTAAAAATTAAAATTAAAAATAGAGATCATTTATATGTTAGTCTTACGAGCACAGCAACAAAAATAGCCTGTGTAATTCTAAGAGATACAGAAGATGTGAATAATTTAATTATTACTGGTTTTGTACATAGGAGCACATAAACACAAGATGGTTGGAAGCATCAAGAAGAATTTGCTACAAAGCTGACATTGACTCTATTAGAGTGAGAAAATGCACTTATCAAACAAAATTATACGAAGTCAGCATTTGACATTAATAGCATTCTAAATGCATGTCTTTTGACAGAAACTGAGTAAGGTGCTATTATTTTGGGATTTCTACCAATGTTCTGGAAGTCCAAGAAAAACTTCAGACCTCTGAGTGGAGATAATGCCCTGGACCCCAGCAGAGGACCTCCCAATAGCCAGAGTCAATAGTTGTGATTTCTCCTTTATTTAAATACTGTATGATGTATCCCAAGGCATTATAGTTGCATTGTGCTCTATCTTTCTGTGCATTATGAGCACATTTTTGGAACATTATTCATTGTAAGCCCTCAGAGGTGTCTTAAGTTTTGCACGGTTGCCTGACTCTGCGGTCTGTGTGACATTCTTCTCCACTCCCGGCGGACCACACAGCCATTAATCTCAACAGCTTTACACTCCTGCCGCAATCCAGGCTGTCCTCCTCCAAGTCCACAGATACACACACAAATACGGACGCACGCACTAATGATGATTTATGAATTCATATGCAGCTGCTGCAACACGGGGACAAAGTGTATGAAAATGACGTAATGGAGATACTGAGGACATATGAGTCAGTGAGGGATGCTCTTTGGTGATTTAAATAAGAGGATGATGTCTTATTATGTGCAGTTTCATCTTAATAGACTGCTATTATGTGGATAAAGAAAATTATAGTGGTCACATGATCTGATGATACAGTACCAGTCCAAGTAGACACATAGTTTTTGGCCCTATCAGTGAAAGGTTATGAGTTTGATCCCCAGTGATGCCACAGCCCTCTGTGAGTGGAAGTCCAAGACAGTGTGACTGGCTTCGATCTTTGGTTAGGAGTTGGCACTCTCTCACCCAACATCACTCAGTGTAGTGTTAACCAGTGCTCGTGTGCTGAGTGGTCCAGTGGTGTTGTTTATAGTGAAAAGATCTGGTGGCACCTCATGGGCCTCAGAGAAACAACATTCTGGCTTTTACCCTCCCAGCATTGCTAGTATTGTGTGATTGGGTCTTTAGAAGTGGGTTTGACAAAATTAAGGAGAACAATTTGGAAAATCAGGATGCATCTGAGTGAATACCTGTGGAGTTTTCCATAGGTTTTGAAGGATCTTTAATCTTAGTGGGGTCCCAGATGGCTCATCATAAAGAGGGAAAGCAGAGAGTGTGTGATGATATATCAAAGCAAACAGGGATTACATTAAAGAATCTAAAGAATCTAGACTTTTTTTAGTCTTCTTATGGGTTTTTATATTAGTTATGATGTCTTCAATTATATTCAAAAACTTGGAAATACTGTAAAATCAATAAGAATTTGTTGTTATGGTCACACATTTTTCACCTGAACAAAACAAATGTGAAAAACAGTTTTTATATAAAAAACTTTGAGTAGGTGTGTCCAGACAAACAAACAAAAAGCACACCACAAAGAAAGTAATCAAGGACAAAGGAAGTTTAAGTGGAAAAACAGCAAAAACAACAGTTAAACAACAGAAGAAAGCTCTAGCTAGCTTAACAAATAAAGAAACAGCCAAGAATACACCACAAGCACAGACCACATTTCTATGACAATAATGTCCACTTAGCTAATAGTGACTTTATCAAAATCACTCAAGTGCTGGTGAGCTGGGAGTCAGCTGGCCTGAATTAGCATTGTGAAGTTTATGAAGAGCGGCGAGGATTGAGGAGGATAAATTATGCATTTGAACTCCATTTGAATTCCCAATGTGTCTCTGAAGGCTTCATACTGATGGGGTCTTAATTAGCACTTCTAATAGCAGCTCCCTCATTGCACTCATCTGGTGTAAACCAAAGACCAGCTGCCAGGGTTACAGTCTGACAGCACTCAAACAAACACACACACACACACACACACACACACTGGAAAACAAAAGTTTTACTCGTATATACATTTAATCACACAGCAAACCCGTCTAGGGTAGAGACTGACTGCATGAGGTTAGCAAAATGAGCTGAACATGGTGAAACAACATTTTTTCATTGTTGTTTCACCATGTTCACCAAACAACAAAAACATTGTTGTTTTTTTTTCATTGTTACCTTCACCAAGGTACTTGTCAAGGGTGGGATATGTTAGGCAGTAAGTAAACAAAGTTTCTTGAAGTTGATAAATTAGAAGCAGAAAAAAACGAGCAAGCATGAGGACATGAGCGACTCCATCAGATTCGCTCATATC
>JBBPCX010070179.1:0-10814 GCA_037974365.1 Hydrocynus forskahlii | reverse complement strand
ATATAAAAATGTAACTCATTATGTTTTCTTAAGTATTCCACCGCATTTCCCTCGCTAGCTTGCAAGCACAGATGAAGAAGTCGGGGAACAGATTTTTAAACATGTTGTTCTTATGTTGTTCAAAAATGCTGCTGCTGTGGAACAAAGAAACAGAATCATGAGTATTTATGAGAATTTAAAACTAGAATATTTTAAGGGATTCTACACTTACTTGTGCACCAAGAAGTTACGCAGATAACGCAGCAGTCCCAACAAATCATCTGGAAGGTCTTTAGCAGAAGGCTTTTCTTTGGGAACCTGTAAATGCATATAACATGTATGTTCTGAAAATCCTCTCCATGGGCATCTCTCACTGATGTAAATTTTTCTTTCAGACTATCATATATAGCTGGTGATAAACAAGCTTTATTGGAACCACTATCTTAGAAAGGAGGCACACAGTGCGAACTGAATATGAAATATGCATTTTAAAAAGAAATGGGATGCCACTGGGGGATGGACATTCAGGTTGTGAAATTCTTCATTTTTTATTTTAAACATAACAAAAAAGCAGTTTTACCCTTTAAATATTTACTGACTTTAAAAAGGGAAAAAGCTTGATTGTAGCATCTAATCAGACACCAGATTTAGACTGTTTGAAATTATTGGAAGGGATTAGCCTGCAGCCTGTCTGATTTTCAAACAACCAAATGATGAAATAACAGTGAAGTTAAAAAAGACATAACTAATATGACTTTGAAGATATAATTTAATGCAAAACCAAATATTTCTCCAATTTGCCCTCATTACTTTAATGTAAAAGCAATACGAGGGAAATAAGCCTCTCAAGGCCATGTGTCACAGTGATAATCCTGTGGCTAAATTTATCTATCCCACGCCACACTCATGAAGCCACAACAAATGGTAATTTTAATAATACCATTTCCAAAAATGTTGAAACTACACTAAATGTTGTTACACTAAATTCCCACATATTAACTTTTTTTTTTTTAACAATGGGGAGTCAGCAAATTAGAGGCTCACTTTGTAGTCTGACATCACGTCTTTTGTTCATAATGAAGCATTATGCATTGTTGGGCAGCATGATATTGACCAAAAATGCAATGTTCCAAAATGTTGTTGGATACTGATGATGATACCAGAAGAAAATTAAATGCAGTCAATATGAAACAATACAAACTCACAAAAGCACTACTTCAAATTGTGCAAAATTCGATATAAAACTTATAAATGCTTTTCCAAAAAAATCTTTTTATTTTTGAATTCTACAAAACCAAATATTTCATACTGAATCCCTTTATTTCTAATGTTTATTAATATATTTAAGACCCCAAGATATTTCCTCCACATAACATGTGCATGCTCAAAATAGTGGACAGATGTTAATGTGCATTTTCTTAAAACTGATTGGCTGAAAATTCAGAATTAGATACTGTGAGATTGCACAGTCCTTACATGGTCTTCTCAAACTTTATTAGTGCTTACATCCTGTCTGTGGTAAGTTCTGAGAAACGCCCCAGTTCATTTTTTCAGTGTGTTACTGCTTATGATCAAATAACTGACATATCTGATCATTTGAGTACCATTTTCTTTGATAGACCAGAGTTATATATTCTGCATTTTTTATGTGTGTATGTGGTAAACACTCATCACATAACTTTATAGTATCAGGAATATACTGTGAAATAGCACTGGGGCTGATGATCACGTTTTCCACTTTTAAACAGTTTGGCACTGTGGATCTTTTGACAATTTTTTTACCTGGATTACACTTACTATTACATTTCTGCTAACTGATCCTTTGAAATATGCGGTGACTTTTCCTATATTTATTATCTCAAAAAGTAAAATAAAATATTATATAACCTTCAGTAAAATAAAATATTATATAACCTTCATTTAACTACTTTAAGACTTCCTAAGACTAAGGATCTGCAAAAACCTATTCTCATTCTCAAATTTCTCATTATTTTATACAGCAAATTAATTCACCTTATCTTTCCATCCAGTAAAGGACGTCCCTTGAGAGGATTGAACCACAGCATTGCGAAGCTGTTCATCTGGGTTCCTGTAATTCTGAACTGATTCCTCATCCCCGACTCTCCTCAAAAACACATCTCTCCTAGAGGAGAAAAACATGTCTCTCTAGTCAACTCTCTGGTGCATCCATATAGGCAAACCACACAATTACTTGAGCAAAGGCAGTTAATTGTACTAAAACATTCATCTGTCATCTATTTTTGCCAACTTTTCCCGTGTTCAGTGTCAGTGTACTCTGGAAACACACTGGATAGCTGTGGCATGTGTCCATCCTTCCTCAGGCTGCCCCCAACAAACATGACCTACAGTAGCCTAGAACAATGTCAGGGGTTGTCTGGCTAGTTGTCTCATTGGTATAACACATTTGAAACCTGGCTATTTGTTTAGCGCATCACTCAAACTGACTCCCTATTTTAAAGTGAAAGTGAACCATTTGTCATACGTGAACACACTACAGCACAGCGCACTCTGAACTGTGTGATATTTGTCCTCTGCCTTTAACCAAGTGATTCACCAAGTGAAGCAGTGGGCAGCCAAAAACTGGCACCTGTGGAGCAGTTTGTGGGTATGTTATCTTGCTCAAGGGTACCTCAGTGGTGCCATTTATGGACAAAAAAGGATAGTAACAGATGCAGTGCTTAAGTATTCCAGGTCTGTGATCAGGGAACAGTGAAATATGAGTCTGTGTTCTTCATTATACTGACCGATTTAATATTTTTCAAATGTTAGTGATTCACTTTTAATGAAATAACAAATGAACACACAAGATTCTGAACTCTCAGTTTTAAAGTCCTGCATGTAACTTTAACTGTGTAACTGTGCAAGTTTTTGTTTTGGTCGTACCTGTCATCATCCCAGAAATAAGGATGCGCCATCACCTCACTGATGGTGGGTCTTTCTATTGGATCTTTTTTAATCATCCATTCAATCAGATCTTTTGCTTCCACATGTTGAATTTGCAGAGAGTACTCCCACCTTGCAATATTGCTCTCTACATGGGGACTTTCGCCGAAGGGATGATGCCCATCTGAGAGAATGTAATGCACCAACATTCCAGCCACCTGTAACCACAAACCGACATTTTTACTCAGTAACTGTTGCACTTTGACCGTCCATCTTCCTTCACATATAAATGTTCATCAAATTCAAATTCAGCAACCTCCTATTAGTAGTTACCATTTCATGATTTGTTTACATGTATACTGTAATCAAGACTCAGTTACGTTCTTTATTTCCAAGTAAACTTAAAAGGTCAGAATGCAATCCTACAATTACTCCTCTAAATGTTACTGTATTCTGATTATTGCAATTTAGTGAAGTTATTTATTTGTGTTTAAGTTTATTCCCATGCCATACGCTCTTATGAAAATTGCAGTTGAAGCATGTCACTGTTACAGTTATTGATTTAAGAGAATATAGTGCTTTCCAAGACAGGGAATCAAACCCATGCTGTGTGGAGGACAGTGGTATTTTATCATTACTCAATTATTAATCGTTTTCATTAGGGATGCACCAAAAATTCGCCCACCGAAAATTTTGGCAAAAAATCAATTTTCGGTTTAGCCAATTTTTTTTAAAGTGACCGAAACAGTGATGATGCAATGATGACGCAGATGGCGCAATCGCAGCCTGCAGGTTCCAGACTGGATTAGAGTCAGCGTGTCTGTCGGTATATCTAAGAAAGACACGCGGAAAGTCGTTTGTAAAGCGCATCCACAAAGACCTTCTCAACATCGGGATTAATTTATCAAAACATCCTGATTGCCATGCACAGTATGAAGCACAGAAGAGGCCCTTCGAGTGATAGCTTAGTGGTTAGGGCATTCGCCCTGCAATCAGGAAGTCATGGGTTCGCTAGGCACCTCTGAGGTACCCTGAGCAAGGTACTGCCCCCTGCTTCACTTGGTGAATGGGTTAAATGCAGAGGTTGAATTTCGTGCTGTTCACACTGTGTGCTGTGTTCACGTATGACAGAATGGTCACTTTCTGTCTGTTTCTGAAAAGGCAAGAAAGTTTTCCAGTGATTACAGTTAATATATGGGCTGTGTCAGTCTTTGTTTTAATACACTATTTTGTTCTAGGCCTACCGAGAATGTTGTTTATCTTTCAACAGTTTTTTAAGCACTTGTTCTGAATGCACTTTGTTCATGCACTTCACTCAGAATATTAAAATGCACTTGAATTCACTAGTTCTATGAGAGAAGATATTTCATTGCATAATACTTTAGCCATCTTGCTTTTAGGCTATTCATGAGTGGGGCCAAGTAAAATATTTTATTTCAAATTTTATTTTATATTGTGCATTGTTTGAATGCTAAATAAATATTTTCATAGTTTTGTAACATATTTATTATATTAGTAATTTAATAATAATTTCTTTCGGTTTTCAGTTTCAGTTTTCTGCCAAGTGTTTCCTCATTTTCGGTTTTCCGTTTCGGTCCAAAAAAATCATTTCGGTGCATCCCTGATTTTCATTAGACATTTTGACACTTTTGCTAATGTTTTTATTAGAATATCTAATTTTCACCCATTTCCATTTTTTTTAACATTGGAGAGTTGTCACTGGGTTCCACTGTAAACAGAGAAAAATAAAGAATTAAAGGTTATTATGCTTTGCAGAAATATTCGGTTCAAGAACGCCACCTTTTGAAAGGTTATGAGCGTTGTGTGCTGAGACATGAACAATTCTGTGATTTTGCATCAGTTTGGACAGACATACCTGTGAAGTGGCAAGGAATTAATTGGATTCTCATTACATGTTCTATAATTTGTAAATCACTGAGAGACAAACCTGTATGTCGGTGCTCATTTTATATCTGCACTTTCCTTCATCCCTGTTTCCAGCAGCCAGTATCTCTGTCGCTTCCCAGCCTTCGGTCCCAGCCCTTGAGGTGCACCTGGTGCTCGCACCTCTGTCCAGTCTGCGACTTATGCCGAAGTCTGCCAGTCTTGCATTGCCATTCACATCTGTAAAATGGTTTGAAGAATAATTAAAAAACAATAATAATCAAGGTAAATTAAAAGTAAATAAAGTAGTAGTTAGCAGAGGTATAAAAGTAATACCTATAAGAACATTTCTGGGTTTTATGTCTCGATGGATCACATCGGCCTTGTGGAGAACTTCTAACCCAAGAAGCACATCCCTTGCCACTTTCTTTAATACCTCCATTCTCTCCTCTTCTCCCTTTTGATGAAGTTCCCGCATATAATCATCCAAATCATATTCACAGAGTTGGAGAACAAGGTAATTAAATTCTCCATCTTCAATTAAATCCACATATTTTACTATGTGGATACTCTCAAGACTTGGGTCTCGCAAAAGTGACATCTCGTTTCGTAGTTCTTCATTGTGATCCCTGATCATTCGTTTTATGGCTACTTCAGTACCGTCTGCCTTCATCCCAAGATATACAGGTCCATCGGCTCCAATACCTATTTTGTATTCCTCCTTGATGGCCATGAGAAGCATCCCATTCAAAATGTGCTGCAGATCAGGGTCTTCAAGGAGACGACGTAGTGTCTGATGCCATTTCCTGCTAATTTGATTCCATGTTTCTATAAGCCTTCTCCTATCCTCCACATGTTCTTCTGCTTCCACAGTGTTAGGATAAAACACACAAACAAATATACATAAACACGCAAACACACACACACAACTGCAGTTAGTTAAACATTTCTGAAATTAATTGTTTAAAATATACCTTTAAACATACTTGACAAGTTAAACGACATCATCCCTGACAATTCAAAAAAATGATCCATGTACAAAATTCTTAAACAGATTTATTCTAAGAAGCAAAGTCAGTTTGGTAGTGAGTAATATGTAGCTAGTAGCAGTTGCAGAAACAAATTATTTTTAGGTATGTGTGTGTATTTTGAATCTTAAATAGATAAAACTGATTTGGAAAAAGATTTTTTCTTCTAGAGCCTACCTCCCATCTTTGCCTAACTACACAAAGCAACCCCCCCCACCCACACACACAGTTTACTTTTGCTGCAAAATAGCAATACGCCATTAGATTGTTTGTTAAATAGGATTGTGTTTTACTCTGTAGGTCATTTAAAAAACTGGCTGCAGTTTGAAAACGAGCACAAAACTCTCTTCACTCTTAAACAATATAGCAATAACTACCTTTGATGTATTTTTTTGCCATCCAACCAGTCACACTGCAAGAGAAGAGTGTTGATAACAGCAGTGGTTTTTATTTCCTCATTAAATAAGATTTGATTCAGGTGATCACTAATCAGTAGTTTGGTTGATCCACACTTTACAGTCAGTATGCTAACAAAGTTCCTAATTCACCACTTTATAACTTCCTGTTTCATATAATATTCGGCCACTGAAAATGTTTGGCCAAAAATGGCAAAAAATGCGTTTCCGGTTTTGGCCAAAATTTTTTTTTAACACGACCGAAAGTGATGACGCAATCAACAAGCGCAGCCTGCACGCAGACTGGATTAGAGTCAGCATGTCTGCCGTGTGGCGCATTTTGATGTTTCTAAGAAAGACATGTGGAAAGCCGTTTGTAAAGCGTGGAATGCCGAACTTTCTAAAGGGGGTGCATCCACAAAGACTTTCTCAGCGTCGGGATTAATTCATCACATAAAATCAAAACATCCCCCATATAAAATCAAAACATTGCCACAGAAGTGGCAAGACCCTTCGAGCCCACCCACATCCAGTGATTACAGTTAATATATGGGCTATGCCATTCTTTGTTTTTGTTCTAGGCCTACAGAGAATGTTGTTTATATTTCAACAGTTTTTAAAGCACTTGTTCTGAATGCACTTTGTTCATGCACTTTGTTCAGAATATTAAAATTCCCTTGAATTCACTATGTTTATGAGAGAAGATTTAATTGTATAATATTTCAGCTATCTTGCTTTTAGGCTATTCATGAGTGGGGCCAATAAAATATTTTAGTTCAAATTTTATTTTATATTGTACATTGTTTGAATGCTAAATAAATATTTTCATAGTTTTGTAACAGATGTATACATTAAATAATTTAATAATAATAATTTATATATATATATATATATGTATATTCAAGAGAGTTTGTCAGCCCAGCCACATTCACGAGTACACAGAGGGGTGAAATAGCAAACAGTGTAGGACAAAGACAGACAAATGTAAACAAAGACAGACAAAGAGCAGAGCAAAGTCAAGAGACTGCTGCAACATTATACTGTAGCATCTAAATAAAGATTTCAAAGTACAAACAGGCAGGTAGAGCAAATAAGTGTATCTTCAGAGGCCGAGGAGTTTTTTGTTTGTGTTTTGAAAGTGTCGGTGCAGTGAGTATGGATAGTTAAAAGTGTCATATGCATGTTATGTTTATAGCAGTCTCTGTATGAGGTCAGACCCTGTTCAGAACCCTGATGATGGATGGAGATATATATATATATTTCAGCTATCACACACACACACACACACACACACACACACACACACATACACATACACACACACACAATAGAATGTAGGAACTTTGTTAGCATATTAACAGTAAAGTGTGGAAGCAAAGGTCACAGATTATAAACGTGGATTTTCTGGCATTTTATTCTACACCTTTAGCCAGCGGGACCAAGCTGTTGTATTTGCTGTGCTGTGCTCGTGAATATTGGTAACTTAGAATGGTGAAAGCTGTTCTCAGCTTTAAAAATTTCAAGAAACAGACACTCATAGTAAGGCACTTGCTTTGATGCTATATGTGAACTACACTGGTTTCTTTTAGAATTGATTCTAAAATTCTTTTATTAGTTTTAAAAGCTTTAAATGGACAGGCACAAACACATATTTCAGACTGAATATATTCCAAATAGACCCTTAAGATTGTATGGTTCCGGCTTGTTAAACATTCCAAAAGCAAAATACAAGAAATATGGAGAAACAGCCTTTTCTTTTTATGGATCAAAGATCTGGAACAAGTTTCCATTAAATATTCATCAGGCCTCCTCTCTCAATATTTTTAAAAAGCAGCTGAAAACACACTTTTATACCTTGGCTTTTAGTTAGTAGTCTCTAATTTATATATAATTATATATTACGTATTTTACTTCTTTTACTTTTTTTTTTACCATAGAATGCCACAGACTGTTATTTAAGGGTCATTTGAATGGCATTTGAGTCCCACCTGTTTTCTTTTATTTTCAAAAGTGAGCAGGTTGGTAGACTTCATTCCCTGCACAGCAGCTGGTGCATACATTTGCTAAAGCAAATTTTAAACTTATTTTGGAGCCGCTAATTCTTTCAGTACAATGTATACTTTTAACCATGATCTAATTTTAGACCTAATATAGCAATATTGTTGCTATAAAGTAATATAAACTGTGTCGCCATCAAAAATTTAAGATTTTATTCAACATTCAGTAATGATGTACTGGTTCAGGTTTAGACAGAATTTTGTCAGGCTCTGGTCACTTTCATAATATGACTATGCTGGGCTCAGACAGACTATTCTCTTTGCAGCAATTCCTTTAAACAGATGAAGACTTCAAATCCTATCAAATCCAGCAAATGCTTAATAGATTAGCAGGCATAGTGAATGGGTCTTTTCATATCTCTTGTTTTGAACATATTTTTTTTTCTTTGTTGAGCTGCAATCTATTTGTTGAGACTATGTTATATAGTTTAATTGACCTTCTAATGCACACTGAAGCCCCACATTTCAGGCTGTACGTGAAACCTTTTCTGATCCCCCAATCTGTTATGCATTTTAGACCTAATTAAGTTTTTTAATTGTTCATTCAAATTTGGCTGACTATGATATGGAGAGAATCAAGATAAATAAATCAGATTTACATACTGTTTATGTAAAAGTAATTTAATGCAAAGGTCTTTTATTTCAGTTTAGCGGAACTATCACTGTCTTTGATACATTTTTTTCCCCAGTTTTCTCCAAAATTTAGTCCAATGCCACCCGTTAGCTAGGACTCATTACTGCTGAGAGGTTGAAAGCTAACACACCGAAAGCTAGCCAACTGATGATCCGTCATATTTAAGACTGGAAAGTCTAAATGTTTTCATTAGATGATAATTTGGACAGCAGCATGTTTCAACTGCTTGGTAACATTTTTTTAAATAATTTTGTTAATTGTTTTTCCTATATAAATAAAAAAAAGCAAAAGATTAGGATAAGTCAGAAAAGAATGCATGGTAGTATGGTCAACCTATCATGTGATTATTAGTAATAAACATGTTGTTCTATTTGATCAGCAGCTCTACATATGAACTCTTTAAAGTAAAGTGAAAAGGTAATCAGATTTGTGATAAATTTAGTCACTGTTGTACTCTTTCTGATGAATAAAAATACTATACTTTTATTCACCGGATGGATACTACAGTGCTTTTTGTTATGGATACTAAGAGCTACCTGTAAGAAAACAATCGCGGGGCGTCCACACTTCAGAGCCTTCTTTATCCAAAAGGCTAACTGTGATCCTCTCAGCCTCAGCGTGCACCACAAAGGCAGGGTGGTAGTTTGGACCATGGTCGAGCTCAAATGTCTCAACCTAAGGAAACAAGTGTCTGTTGAATGGAGGAATCCTCTGAGCTGCTTCTCCTAACCAGGGTGGCAGAGGGTGCGGGAGCTTATTCCAGCAGTCACAGAGTGAAAGGTGGAGAAGCAACAGGTCACCAGCCCATCACAGGCCAGACACACAGACAAAGACACAATTTAGCATCTCCAATTCACATGACATGCATGTTTTTGGACTGTGGGAGAACACCAGAATACCCAGAACCCACCCAAACATGGGAAAACATGAAAGGACAGAAAGGACCCTGGAAACTTGAACCAGGGCCTTCATGCTGTGAGATGACACTACACCACCATGCCACCCAGTAAAACATTTTAGTCTGGATTCTATGTTAATGATAACCCTTTGTTGTCAAGGTGCAGGCTGTTGTTTACCTCTGGTCGCGCTTCATACACCATTTTTTCTGGGTTCAATAAAGTTTCCCGCTTCTGGTAAGGCTTACAGATTACTCTGTATTCTTTACCAGGGGTCAGTCTGCAATTGGAGCTGGTCTTAATATATGTGAAGCTTGTATACCGATTCTCCACCTTCAAAAGCAGAAAAATTAAGATTCATAGTGACATCCATCAATTCTTGATCACTTAAAGCAAAACTCGTTTAAAGCAAAATTCCAGGGAATTCCACTGAAAGCTCTGGTTGAATATTGACAAAAAATGACAGTATAGTGAGTACTGGTCTTAAAGTAAAAAAACGTTTTGACCAAAGTGCGTTACCTCTGTGAGTGGAACATTCCTTGGCAACAGGAGGATATGCAGCTCTCTCTTTTGACTGCCAGTTATTAGTTTGTAGAAGAGAAGCACTTGGGCACTGATGGGGCTGGGAGGAAATAATATCCTGATGATAAGACCAAAGGGGGAAAGGCCTTGCACAGCAATGATTACGTGTGCATTTGTTACTTTCAGAGGATCAATGATGTTCAAATTTCCTTCAGTGATATGTGCAACAGCAAGTCCACACTTTGCTTCTGTAACAAATCAACAATCACAAGAAAATTACATTAATTCATGGATGAGGAATTTATAAGGAATTTACTTGCTACGTTTCAAATAACTAGCATAATAATAATAATAATAATAACAACAATAATAATATCATCATCATCATCATGGGTGGTAGTAGCCTAGTGGGTAAAACACTTGCCTGTGAACCTGATGAGTCACAGGTCACAGGTTCGAATCCTCCCACGTTCTACCACTGTATCACTGAGCAAGACACTCAGTTGCTACAGGGG
>JBBPCX010070178.1:0-10815 GCA_037974365.1 Hydrocynus forskahlii | reverse complement strand
AATAACAAGAGAAGGCCTTCATGAACAAGATGGTTGACAGATAGGCCGCCTACAGCTAACAGAGTTGGAACCACTAAGTGTCCACAGAGGTACATTTTGTTGGAAGAGTGACTGAGGGTCTGTAGTCCATAAACAACAGGATCAGAGCAACACTCTCCACCGGAGCTTTAAGCAGCAGTTGCTCCTGATTGGGCCACTTCAGCAGGCTAGTGGTCTCTCTTCCACTCACATCAGGTCAACAAAATGTTACATTCTTCCCTCCCTCAGCCCATGTCAACTACATTTTACATGCCCCCCGACCCATTTTTTCCCATTTGTAAGAATGTTTTTAAATGTGCAGAAGTAGGGCCTCTCTCAAGAGATGTGTGTACTTCACACTGAATGCCATTTGACAAGGGATGACAAAGTTTTTGCACACAACTGTACATACATATACGTAAGGAGGTTTAGGCACCTAGATCTTCAACGTGTCCATACAAAATGTATGAATTATTTAAGCATAATTTGTCTTGTAATTACTAGTCACTGTAGAGTAAGTGTAAGCGTGAAGAGAATGGCACTTAAAAGACAGGCAGCTAAGCTGTGACGTCTCTGTTCCTTGCAGGAGGCTGTCCCACTCTAATGAGAAAAACCTGCCCTGTGCTCCAAACGGGTCACGTTCCAAACGTGGCTCGTGTCGTGAGCCTGACGCTGCCTGGCGCCTGCCCCGCCACCCTGTGTAGAGATGACAGCACCGGAAAGGAAGCAACAGATAATCCTCAGCACCACTCCAGGAGCCAAACAAACACACTCGAAGCTCACGATGCAAGATGCTCCTGATAAAAATGCTGATACGCGCCCTGCAAATGCTTTATATCTGAGCCAGGACTGGGGACACATAACCACCATCCGTGCAGAGCTAGGTTTGCTGACTGCAGAGCAAATTTGTGAAAACAAGTATTCATCATTTTGTGGCTTATTTAGATTGAAAACAGCCATAAACACTAAAGCATCAAATAGGGAATCCCCACTTATGATTTACACTTCCAGGCCACTCAGAGCTCCACCTTGCTGGTGTACTGTTAGAGACTGGAGCCCACCTGTTGAAGCACAGTTTAAAAGAGTCATCTTCTAGGCCCTCATCAGTGATATTTTTGAGCGGTGAACTCCAGCAAAGTTTGTAATAAAGGTGTTTCTAATAAAGTGTCCAATGGGTGAAAGTAGAATGTAGGTGTTTCTAATAAAGTGGCCAGTGAGTGGAATTTACACAAAGCAAGATATCTTCTATTTTACATGAATGACCACGACAGTGCAGTGACGCATGTGATACAGTAAACATGCTATCCTGTGAAGGTTTCAGTGAGGTGAATTATCACCTATTCACTGGCCTCTCCACAAACCTGGTGGGCAACAAGGATTAGTTACTGCTTGGGGTGTGTTTCTATCTTGGGCGACACTAAATATGTCCCACCTGCATAGTCATTTAAACCACTGCCAGAAGGTGGAAGGAAACCTCCAGGAATAGTAAAGCTCAGGGAGGGCTTCTTCCGCCTGGGCCTGTTTATGAGCATGCTCCCGGCCAGCCTTCATGAAGCCCAGCCAAGCACCATAACACACCCGCACAAACTCTCACACACATCCAGGCACTTCTGATTTTCACCAGCCATTAAATAGAGGAATATGCCCCAACAATGTTTACTTCGATTTTTCTGTGCTTTTGAGCTCCTCTATGACATCCCGTTTACTGGGCAAACAAAATATGTTAACTCTCAGAGGCTGTACATCATTGCTGGCTATTACAACGCAGGCTGTGACTCACTTATTTCTCGCTTGTAGCTCACTGAAACCAGATGCAGTCACACATTATTTTTTTATGCACCAGAGGAGGCGTTTGCTGAACTTATGATTTGAAAAGTTATCGTTATTATCCCAGTCTTGTTCAGAAAACTTTTATGTCAGGCAGTACAGGATGTCAAAGTTATTTCATCAGTACAGGATGTATAGTCCACATGTCAAAGTAATTACATGTCAAAGTAATTACATGTCAAAGTAATTACATGCATCAAGACTCAACTCAGACTCTACCTTAACTGACTTATCAACTCGACTTGAACTCACTTCGAAATGACTTGTATCTTGACTCAAACTTGCCATTAACTGGTTTGTGACAAGAATCCGACTTGCTCTTAGTTCATATGCAACTTAATGTTGTTGTGGCCTAGTGGGTAAGATACTTGCCTCTGGACCAACCCTGACCTCTGGTCATGGGTTTGAATCCTACCTTCAGCACACCACCACTGGGTTCCTAAGCAAGACCCTTAACCCCAAGTTGCTCCAGGGAGACTGCCCCCTGTAGTTAGGGAATGGAAATCGCTTTGGATAAAAGCGTCTGCTGAATACTGTAAAAGTAAATGACTCGAATTCACCCATATCAGACTCCCGTCTTCATTAACGTTCAAAATTTTTGTGCAGAACTTATTGGTTAACTGAAAGCAGTGGAAAACAAAGTTATTTTTTAGCTTCTTTTTAAAATTTGGCCACCGTTGATTCAGATCTGTTCTGCATGGTCAGCAGTGGCTAAATGCCATTTAAAAGGCCTGTTTAGTTTTAGCTTTGGGCTACACTAGCTAACCAGCTTCTGCCCATCTTAGAGGCCTACTAGACTGAAATTCATGAAACTTTTCTGAGAAATATGTGAGATCCCAATACAGTGAATTTTGTTCAGCATCCAATTGGAAGCCAGTGTCATGCTCAATCACCTCAGTAAAAGATTTGGTGAGCTCAAAAATTTAATAGCAGTTTGTAATTAAGTTGGTGGCTCAGAGCACTTCACAGTTTTTATAAGCACACTAGTACTACATTAAACAAGAACACAAATGTATACGTTTATAATAGCAAAACTTTTTGATCCTGTTTAATCCAATATGTTAGGACTTCCTTTCACTGCCTGAAGGCCTAACCAGTGGGAAAGCTTGCTTTCTACCAAGAGACCACAGAGAGAAAAAAATCTGTAGTGCATTTAAAAAATGATAGTTTCCAACCAAAATGTAATAATGAATAAAGAGTAGCACTTCAGAATTTAAGACGAATTAAAAATTGCATGTTTTAGTTCCTAGATATTATTATGCCCAGAAAACCCTGAGAAATCCTTTCTCATGTAATGAATTTCATCTCGAAGTTTGAAGACCGCAGGTTTTGTGTGGAATTTGTAGAATTAGTTGACTGATAGCAAACTTGCTAATGATGCTAATGATGCTAAAAATTTTACTGCATTAAGCTTTAAGGAATAAATTGAACTTGAGCTTATTTCTCCTGCTGTAATGCTACATGGTATGGCTTTGATACATGATTTTACACTGCACAATGTGTTCCTGCAGTTGGAATCTTTTGGATTTTGAGGCTCTTTTGGAGAACTGTGAGCATTATAAATCTTATTTGGAAATAAAATTGCTTAGTTCCTGTCTGCTTAAGAGTTCCTCGCCATGTTCCTCTCTCCTTAAGAGCTTTCAGACGGAGTTCTGTTCATTCCAGCTGTAATCATGCAGGAAGGACGCCAACCAGAGGAACCCCACCACACCCAGCAACTGCTCTTCTGGCTTAACGCTCCACAGCCATGCTGTACTGCCTGTCCAAAAGCTGAACAGTTCTCCACATGACACAGAAGTGAAGCTCTGGAAATGTTCACTGGCTCACAGCCTTCTAAAAGAAAGAATTACAATGTGGTGCAGTGGCATCATCCAGTGTGAAGCAGTGGGTACACTGTAATGAAGAGGTATATCATGGGTATTAGAGCCAAAAAAAAAACCCCAGAAAAATGCATGACTTTGGGCCATTTAATGGTTTTCTATAGTAAAAAATTCACATACAACATTAGTAATCATTTTTCTGTGAGTATGCAAAAATATTACTGATTTTCCAGAAAGAATACAGCACGTTCCAGTGTATCTGGAGTGTAGACTTATACACCGAGTGCTGTATTTGACTTGTGACACCCATTTTGATTTGGGTTTCCATACCCCAGAAGCATTTCGAAAGCACTTTGTCAACAAAGAAACCCTGAAAGTATTTACACTCCAGCTGATACAACATTTCTGCAATGTTTATTTATCATTTGGAATTCAATTTTATTCCCCCTGTGGCGCAGGTTTACCATCATTATGCAAAAATATCAGGAGTTAACCGTGTGAGAGGTCGTGAGGTCATGGCCTTTAGACTGGTGGTTCTCTTGGTATTTTCTTTGTTTTGTGGAGACAGGCTTTCAGTCTCTTCTTCAGCTCCCCAACCAACAGTTTCAGCCGTGAGTGACCTCTACCCATCATCAATTGCACTTTTTCTTAGCAAAATGAGCAGAATATACTGCCTATGCGCAACTTTTTTTGCAAACTTCAAGGGACACCAGGCCTCAGTGTCAAAGTGGATGCACTCTACGGTATGGTTTCAAAAATCTACAGCATGTATTTATTAGACATTCTCCCATTGAACACAGATGCACTCCGAAGGCTTACATGTCTAACTGTAGCCCATCAATTCCTGTTTACCAGCTTCCCCTCTTCCACAGTAAACCATGGAAAATAACCACAACAGGACAACCACTTACCGTATATTACTGGAGTATGGACTACATAGAGGGACAAATGCATTACATTATTTGTGAAAGACTGTTTGTGAAAGTATATTCTAAAATGTCCTCTTGATAAGTTTTAGTAGGTGTAAAGTGTCCGTTTGCCACACGCACACACATTACAGTACAGCACACTGTGTCTAACTTCTCTGCATTTAGACCCTTGCTCAAGGGTACCTCAGTGGTGCCACTAGTAGTCCTGGGATTCAAACCCACACCCTTCTGATCCCAGAGGCAACTTGGAATCACAGCCATGATGGCTTGAAGAGTAAAAATGGCTCTGGAAATGGATAGATGGATGAAACTATAGTCCTTCAATGACTAGATGCCACCAAACTGGCCAGCTGCATGCAATTTTTAAAAATTACTTTGTTATGTTTGTGGAAGGTGTCAAATGAGGTCTGATTGAGAATAATTGTTAAATACATGTTAAATGTAAGTTTTGTTTTCGGTTTTATTTTTTCTGGTAATTCAAGACTTTTGTGCATAGTAAAAGACAATGTTGCTCTACATTGCATTTTAAAAAGGAAAAATGCTCAATAATGTTAAAGGAATCATACTGTTTTATTTCTAAAATAGTAACAAAAGGTTTCTAATAAAGTGGCAATCTGTTTTAATTACAAGGCTGATGGTTCAAATAAAGTGTTCAGAGTGTAGAAGAACAAAGGGCTTTCTAGGATAGTGACCATTTGGTAGAAGTACAAGGTATGTGTTTATAATAAAATGTCCAGTGTGTGGTAGTACATGGTTGGCGTTTCTGATAAAGGAGCATAGAGGGGTTTAGAGGGGTGTAGAAGCATAGAGGGGTTTCCAAAAAAGTGGCCAAAGAGTAGATGCAGAATGAAGGGCTTTCTAATAAAATGACCTGTGAGTGGAAATACAAGGTAATGATCAGTGTTTGTATAATCTGGCTTTCTGGAGCATCCATCCTTCCTGCTGACTCTGCTTGTCCTTCCAGTCTGTTTTTAGAGCAGCGCATCCTCTGCTCTGCTTGGAGACGGTGAGGATCTCCTGCCTCCCTCTGTTAGGGCATCTGTCTTTCTCTGACATTACTGCAGCTCTGTTCCTAAATTGCTTATTACCTTTTAATGATTTACTTTGTGTTAGAAACGGTTGAAATCATGACCATCAGTAGCCATCTTTGTCAGTCTCAGTGACAATGCCTTAAATCGCCTTAAAATTTTATAGATCTTCGCATGGCACGTGCTGTCTGGGGATGGGGGTGCCTGAAAGCACAATAGCGTCATTCTCTCCAGAGAACTATGGCACAGTCCCAAAATCCATACCACTGGAGTTCTGCCTGGTGGCATGGCTGAGTCAAGGGGTTAGTGCTCTCCTCTAAATGCCAACACTGCAGGAGAAGACCAACATGAAATAACTTCGGTGCTCATGTGACAGAGGCTGATTGTTTGAAAACAAATGTTGTCGCTTTGTTATGTTTTATTTGCTTTGCACTGGAGCTATGAGGCTAATGTAGCTAATTAGTAACAGAAGCTTATGCCCCTACACCCTCAAACCACAATTAGCATCGTGCTAACTACCTGCAAAAATCATATTTGCTTAAAACTAGCATTTAATATACTATTTGGTATATTATATAGTACTATATAGTCCATTGCACCCCTCAACAGAAACAGCAGTGGTGCTAGCTAGCATTAGTGCAATATCACTATGCCAATTATCACCGCATAAACATTTATTAGTCTCTACACTGGTAGTCAGTGGATAATAAATAGTTGTGTTAGCTAGCTCTAATGACACAACACAAATTTTATCTAGCCCCACAAATGTATTAATTAGCCTCTACTTCAGTGGCTAGTAGCTAAAAAAAAATACATATGTGAGGCTAAATCAAATTAGGGATATAGAACTAATACTAGCTACTCTCAGATGTATTAATTAGCCACTAGATCTGTAGCTATTGGCCAATGAATACATTTGTAGTGTTAGCTAGCACTAGAAATATAGCACACATGCTAGCTATTCCCACAGATATGTTTTGAGACTTTAAATCAGTGGCTAGTGGCTAATAAATATATTTGTGCTACTTATCTCTAGGGATCCGGCACTTGCCATCCCCTCACATAAATATGCACAATGCTAGCAAGAAATACAGCACTAGTGCTAGCTATACCCACAGAGTGAATTATAAATACATATGTGATGTTAGATAGCATTATTGTTATCTAATCTAAATAGTTTTTTTCTCTGATAAAAAGATAATCTACTTAAAGAATTAGCCAGCAAGCAGAAAAGAAAAGAAATTCTAACAGCACTACCTCAAGTATTCTCCCCACAGCACTTTGCAAATTTACTTCCATCCTCCAGATACATCATCATCAGGGGATTTTCCTTGTAGGGAAAGTAGGAAATTTCTCTGTAGAGACTAATATGGTACCGCAGTAATACATGAGTAGGTACATCTGCAACAGATAAAAACTACTTTTTCATTGGCCAGAGTGCCCCTTTAAGTAATATAATAGCTTATGTTGGTCTTATTCTTCAACACAACAGTCTATTTTTACCCTCTAGTAACGTAAGCTGAAGGATTTGTGGTTTTTGCATATGTAAGCATGGACGGCTCTGCTGCAACACAAACACACTCACACACAGTTGCTTACTGTCAGCCATGCATGGGAGCGGCCAACATGTAGTGCAGCACCACCACACATAAGGTTACCGAGCTGAGTGGCCCTGTTGTTTACATGTGTTTTACTACATGCATTTAATAGGAAAATCTGATTCATTCTGACATCAGTGACAACTATCTCTCTCGCCTTCTCCCTCTCTCTGACGTCAGACCATGAGATGGCTCTGAAAGATAATAGTGATTGGCCAGGAGTTTCCCTCAGGCAAATATAGTTAAATGACGAGGTTTTTTTCACCCCTCTGAAGGTCTACTTGTTTATCATCCACTCCAGATGGGCCTGACTGTTTTTCTACCACATTTAAAAATGACTGTGGCCTTCCAGTGGTATACTGTATTTGATAAAAGGAGCAATGCTGCTCTGGTAAAAGCCACAGAATGCACCCTAACCTCAAAATCATCAACAGTTTGAAGACTTGAGAATTAATAGGAGTGGTTGGAGTCTAGTGGGTAAAACACTTGCCTGTGAACCTAATGACCACAAAGTTGCAGGTTCAAACCCCCTCTTTCTATCATTGTGTCCTTGAGTAAGACACTTAACCCTCAGTGTCTCTAAGGGGACTGTCTCTGTAACTAATGACTGTAAGTCGCTCTGGAGAGGACCGTCAGCCAAATGCTACTTTACTAATTCAGGTTAAGTGCAACACCCTCATATTAGATCTCCCAGCCAGTACGATAAGGCCCTCACAGCTGGTTCAGATCGCAGCAGCTCAGCTGGTCTTCAACCAACCTAAAAGGTCGCATATCACCCTACTGCTAATGGATCTACACTGACCACTCATGGCTGCCCATATTAAATTAATGTCACTAACTCCTGCCTACAGAGTGACATCTGGGTCTGCACCCAGCTACTTTAATCACATCATTCAAACTTATGTTCCTACTCGCTCTCTCCACTCCTCCATGGAACATGGTCTGGCTCTGCCCTCTCTACACACAAGGCAAACCCAGTCCAGACTGGTCTCATTCTGGTTCCCCGCTGGTGGAATGAGCTTCCAAAGAAATACCAGAGCAGCAGAATCCCTCTCCATCTTAAAAAACCTCCTGAAGACTCATCTATTCAGAGAGCATCTCTTCTATTGATGCACTACTCCTACATATAGATCTAGCACTTACTGCTCTCCTCTGGTTCTCACAAGGCTCTGAAACTTGAGTGTTTCCTCAAACATTCATTGAAGTTTCCTTGTAAGTTAATTTGGAGAAAAGTGTCTGCCAAATGAATGAAATGTTATATAAAGGGGGACACATTTTGACTAACGCTGGAATCATTCAGCAAAATGCCCCGTTCAGGTCACCAGTCCTGTCCAGATTTATACCTTAGGGCAATTTGGAATCTTCAGTCCACCTGACATGCCTTTGGACTATGAGAAGAAACCAGAGCTTTTGGGAAAAAGACACAGAGAAAGCTAATGGGCCACCCCAGCTTGGATTTGAACCCAAGACCTTCACAATGTAAGGTGACATTGGTCACCATTTCAGTACCGTGCCATCTCAAGTTGGAGTTCATCAAAAATCACCAACTCATATTAATTTCATTTGGTCTATGCTTATCTCTGTCCTGAAATATGGGGATATATGAATAATGCTAAAAAAATGGGTGTAACACTACTATGAAAAACACCCCCCAGGTGGTGGGCACCTCTATGAAAAAGAATACAGCTGTGTCTCTGCCGACTTCACTGTGACGTGACCTGTTACGAATATGCCTTTACAAAATGCTTCTTTTTCCTATAGTCTCAACTCTCTCTCGCTCACACACACACACACACACACACACACACACACACCCACACGCACAGAAAACAGAGATGGGCAGAATGGGTGTGGTCATTTGAATGCACATCATCTGATTTAAAACCACCTGCAAATTTGATTGAATCTGGCTGGACAAAGTCTGGTTTTATGTGGCTTTTTCTTCTGTTCAGACTACTGTGCTCAAAGCAGAATAACCGAAAAATGGGATACGAGTGGCCTGTCTAAGGCCTTGGAATCCATTTGTAATGGACATGTAAAGGTAGCTTATTAATACAAAACATAATCCTCCAAGCAGGATGAGGTCAGAACATCAGGGGTCAGAACATCCTTAGGAACGTCAAGGAAAGTGGATGGATCCAGGGCTGGAGTGAACCAAACCAGACTGAGCAAGTCCAAGCAGACCGAGGAGCAAGACACCATGAAATGTTTGGTGTAATTATTATTTGGTTATCTTTGGTCATACTGAAGTTTAGCCTTAGTATTATTTGGTTCATGCAAGAGCAAAATGTTAATTATGGCTGTAGACTACATAAGGCATAGCAATATTAAAATTGCACTTTATGAGAAATTTATAAAAAAAGAAGAAGAAATATTCTATCACAGCCTTCTGAGTTTAATACTTCTGAACGTTCCCCACACCTGTAAGGGGAACAAATATCACACACACACACATACACACTGTGTGGAGGGGCTTCAGGCCTGAATTTCGCCCACTGTAGTGAAAGCATCCTTCAGGTTCTGAATCTGGATCCTTAAAATGCAGCCCCCAAGAAACACGTGGCCATTAAGAGATTACAGCACCAGTGTTTATTTACATAAACATTTAAACATAATTACATTAATATATATCTCAATTCAGATAGTAGTTACATTTTTATCAGTTACACTCAGTCTGGATCACAGTTTTCATGAAACATATAGTGAATTCTTTGTTATTTAATATTTTTTTCCATAATGATATTGCATAATGGAGTGATATATTATAATATAACTATGAAATGACCACAGCCAATACAAGTCTAGGTGCCCTGGACATGCAATACACACTCTTCAACTCAATGTGTCACTTGAGGGTGACAGTTATCCTGAGTTTCAAAAAGTGCTGTCAATAATATTCTAACATTTACATTTTATTAACAATATTTATTGACAGGATTGAGTTTGTGATTCTAGCCTTTTCTTGTTTTTTACAAAAAAAACCCCAGTAAAAATAGAGTAAGGAACAATGGACAAGCCTAGGGTGATAAGAGTAACTTTCCATCAGTTTCAGCTCATAACAAGGTATTTGTTACTCACAAAACAAATGTTGTATGTGTTCAATTTTGTAGTCTGCACTTTTTCACACTTTCAGGGAGATATGAGTCATAAATAATTCATAGAAAATTACAGCATGCTCTCTGGTGATGACTGTGGTAACGTTTGTAACGACTTTTGGCCATGATAAAAAAAAAAAATTTGAGTGCCCCTGGTTAAATTATATATTTTGAGGACTGTGGAAGTCCTCTACAGACATAGTTCTTAAAGCAGTGTCTGTGACATTGCTGGGTCACCTGATTTTATTTATTTAGTTTTTTATTCATGTTAACGCCATGACATGGGCCACATTACATTCAATTCAATTCAATTTTATTTATACAGTACTTTTTACAACCAAGTTGTCACAAAGCAGCTTTACAGAGTCCAGGTCTGAGCCCCTAGAGAGCCAAAGGCAACAGAGGCGAGGAAAAACTCCCTCGGATGGAGGAAGAAACCTCGGGAGGAACCAAGACTCAAAAGGGGAACCCGTCCTCCTCAGGTCGACCCAGAGAGAAAG
>JBBPCX010070177.1:0-10815 GCA_037974365.1 Hydrocynus forskahlii | reverse complement strand
CTTTTTGACCTGCTGCCCTCTGGCAGACGATATAGAAGCCTGCAGACCAGGACCACCCGACACAGGAACAGTTTCTTGCCCCTCGCCATCTCCCTCCTAAACAGTTGAACTTTCACACTGCTACACACTACTAGACTACAACTGCTGTTGTACTCATTCTGTAATCCTGTATTTTCTGTATATAAGATTTAGATTGTTTATTATATTGGATTGTTGACATTATATATATATATATATATATATATATATATATATGCATACATATATTTCGATATAAACACACGTTCAAATCATACGTATATACATTTGTTACCACTTATCTTTGGATTTATAAATATAAATCCATATTACATATTCATAATGTAGATTGTGTATTATTGTTTATTATATTGCTCAGGATATTGTTCATTCTGTCGTTTATATATTGTTGTTGTTTTATACTGTTGGGCTTGAGAGACACCATCAACTGGAACCAAATTCCTTGTATGTGTTCGCTCACATACTTGGCCAATAAACACGATTCTGATTCTGATTCTGTGTGACAAACACCTAACCCAGCTTACTTTTGATCAATGTGCTGGTAGACCTATGCATTTCTCACAGCGTTAAAAACTGAAATTTATCTTTAGCCCAAACAGACACTAGTGCTTGTACTTCATCAACTTTCCAGGTTAGTTTGCATCTTCACTGTTTTTATTGCACAGACAGTAAACAACAACAGCCTCTTTCCAATGTTGCGATGACAACATTTGACTAATCAGAAAGCAGTGATATAGTCACCCGCTCTTGGCCCTGCCGTCGAGCAACATGGGTATGGCCTGGGTATGGCTTTGGTACATATCAGGTACGTGGCGGGTACAGGCCGGGTACAGTTCGGGCGCTTCATTTGTAATGGAAAACCATTTTTTCACAGTACAGTACGGTACAGTTCCTTCTGCCAGTGGAAAGGTGCCATAAACAGGGTGAAATTCATTCAGCTGTGTGAAGAACATTAAGGGACTACATAGCGCAGCCTGCACCCGATCAGCTATACCGCCTTACTTTTACTCTATAATGATTTTATTGCTGGATCTGTGTTTCTACTTTTGCCTTATGAGAGCTGGCAGAGACTCCAGCAACTCTGACTAGGATAAAGAATGAATGGAGGGATGGATTTTATTGCTTACATTTGTAACTCACTTTTATGCTCATGTTATCTCTTTAAAGCACAATGAATGTACTCTGTGTTATAATGTGCTCTATAAACAACCCTGTCATGCCTTCTGAACCTGGAGATTTTATATGAATTTGAAGTTTAAACACATTAGCAATTGACTTATGCTGCAATTTTCTGAGGAAATGTAAATTTATGATCTAACACACATCAGCACTAGAAAGAAGAATACAGCTTGTAAACACCTACCGCCCAAACAGTAAATGCATCTGACTGAAACATGTCCATAACCTCTACATTAATAAAATACATCAAACAGAGAGACTGTGTTGATGTGCTTTATTAATTTTTCATGGAAATAATGGACACAATTGAATTAAGGTCATTCACTGAATACAGAGTTTAATCAGTGGACTTATCTGACCATTTTGTTCAGTTTTTCTTTTTTTAAGTCATTTGAGCAATCACAGAAGAAGTGAAACTCATGTAAAAGCGGAAACAACACACTTACTGCATGAAGACCACGATGTTGTGGACCTTGATACTCGCCATTGTGCAAAACGCACTAGGAAAAAAAAAACAAAAAACAGGAAGAATTTACAAAATAATCGGTCAAATCTAATACACCCCACACAGATCTAAACAGAAAACATCATACAAACACAGCAAAAGCCTTTACATTACAGATGTGTGCAAAAGTTTTGGCACCCCATTATAATGATGCTATGTCCATGTAAATGTCTGTGTAAATTACAAAATATGAGGAAATGAGGGGTGCATCAAGACATTTGCACAAGACTGTATTTATTACAGTGCTGTGAAAAAGTATCTGCCCCCTTTCAGATTTCTTATTTTTTGCATGTTTGTCACACTTCAATGTTTCAGATTATCAAACTAATTTAAATATTAGACAAAGATAACCCAAGTAAACAAAAAATGCAGTTTTTAAGTAATGATTTTATTTATTAAGGAAAGAACTATCCAAACCTACATGGCCCTATGTGAAAAAGTAATTGCCCCCGTCCCTTGCAAAATCACGAAGTAACTTTGGTTAATCACAATTTCACTAGACACACCCAGGCCTGATTGCTGCCAGACCTGCTGAATCATGAGATCACTTAAAAAGTAGGTTAAAAGATCCCAGAAAAGGAGGATCATGCCACGATCATGCCACGATCTAAAGAAATTAAGGAACAGATGAGAAAAGTAATTGATATCTATCTGTCTAGAAAAGGTTACAAAGTAATTTCTAAAGCTTTGGGACTCCAGCGAACCACGGTGAGAGCCAATATTCACAAATGGAGAAAACATGGAGCAGTGGTGAACCTTCCTAGAAGTGGTCAGCCTACAAAGAGCGAAGCAACGACTCATCCAAGAGGTCACAAAAGAACCCAGAACAACATCTAAAAAACTGCAGTCCTCGTTTGCCTCAGTTAAGGTCAGTTTTCATGACTCAACCATAAGAAAGAGACTGGGCATGCATGGCAAGTTCCAAGGCAAAAACCACTGCTGACCAAAAAGAACACAAAGGCTTGTCTCACTTTTGCCAAGAGACATCTTGATGATCCCCATTTCTTTTGTGGACTGATGAAACAAAAGTTGAATTTCTGCGAGGTATGCGTCCCATTACATCTGGTGTAAAAGTAACACAACATTTCAGAAAAAGATGCCATCAGTAAAACATGGTGGTGGTAGTGTGATGGTCTGGGACTGTTTTGCTGCTTCAGGACCTGGACAACTTGCTGTGATTGATGGAACCATGAATTCTGCTCTCTACAAAAAAATCCTGAAGGAGAATGTGTGGCCATCAGTTTGTGACCTCAAGCTGAAGGGCATTTAGGTTCTGCAGCAGGACAAGGATCCAAAACACACCAGTGAATGGCATAAAAAAAAAGAAAATGAAGGTTTTGGAGTGCGGACTTGAATCCAATTGAGATGCTGTGGCATGACCTTAAAAAGGCGGTTCATGCTCGGAAACCCTCCAATATGGCTGAATTAAAACAATTCTACAAAGAACAGTGGGCCAAAATTTCTCCACAATGATGTGAAAGACTCATTCCCTGTTATCGCAACCGCTTAACTGCAATTGTTGCTACTAAGGGTGGCACAACAAAAGCAATTACTTTTCACATAGGGCCATGTAGGTTTGGATAGTTCTTTTCCTTAATAAATAAAATCATCACTTAAAAACTGCATTTTGTGTTTACTTGGGTTATCTTTGTCTAATTTTTAAATTAGTTTGATAATCTGAAACATTTAAGTGTGACAAACATGCAAAAAATAATGGGGTAATAATACTTTTTCACAGCACTATATACAGGTATCATATATTGGCGACATAGAGGTGAGATACACCAGTACTTACTACACATACGACAAACTCCCGCTGATCTTCACACTCACTGTGAAATTCATCTGCAGAGAGAGAGAGAAAGAGAGAGAGAGAGAGAGAGAGAGAGAGAGAGAGAGAGAGAGAGAGAGAGAGAGAGAGAGAGAAAGAGAGAGAGAGAGAGAGAATAGAAAAAGGGGGATAAAAGAAAAAAAAAAGAGAGAAGAAAAAAGAGAAAGATGAAAAATGGGAGACAACAAAAGAAAGACAGAGGGTGTGAAGAAACAGGGAGCGAAAAGAAAAGAAAAAAGGGAAGACAAGAAAAAGTGTGAAAGAAAAAGAATGAGAGAGACGAGAACAGAAAAAGACAAGGGAAGGAGAAAGGGAGGCAGAAACAGAAAAGAAGAGTGAGAGAGCAAGGAAAGAAAAAAGAAACAAAAAGACAGGGAGAGAAAAACAAACAGAATAAAATCATTTGAAAATAAGGAGGAATAAGTAGAAAATGATTTTTAATTGTTTTTTAATGTAGTCTTGAGGAACACTTCTCCAGGGTTCCTTATAGACTTTCAAAGACACTCACTTTCAGCCCAGTCCCTGAACCTGACCAGTTTCAGAGGAATGTTTGTTTGTTAAGCCACACAGTGACCTACATATGAATCATTCAAGTACAGCAAAGCACAGTAGTGTAAGTTTGTGGTAAGGACTGAGGGGATGGTGCACCTCTCTCTGACTGAGGGGCTGGATGGTGATGACCTTGTCCAGCTGTGTGGTGCCAATCACGGTCTTCATGTAGAGCACCTGACTGCTTACACTGTCCACCAGCACAGAGAAGAAGTTGCCGTTGTGGAAGTTCAGAGAGCTCTGAGGAGAAAAAAAGAACCATAGAACACAAGCAATACGTGTCTGAAGCCCAAAAAATGGTAAATTGTCATCATATGGCAAAACATATGGACTGTCACGTCTGAGCCGCTTCGATCACGGACCCAGCAGCCCCCGTCGCCCGAACACTAGGAGTACCCGTGTCCAGTCACGTCTAAGTGATGTCACGGTATGTTGTGTGTGTGTAGTCATTGCCTAGGCAACCCAGGTGTGGCAGCTTGGTGCTAGGCACCTGATCACGCATCCTCCTGTTTTGTGTGTGTGAGTGAGCAAGCCTTATTATGTCTTCATTGTTTCTGTTTCGTCATTGGTTGTGTGTATTAAGCACCCTGTGTTATGTAGCAGAAAAGCCAGCTGGTCCGGACAGTAGGTTTGCGGTCACCAAGCTCTTCCACCAAGCTTCTACTCAGGTTTGTTACCTTGTTAAAACACTATCGAATGCCTGTGCTGCTAGAGACAGAAACACGGACTTGTGTCTGTGTCTCCCCCTTTGTATCTGCAGGCGTGATTAGGTGAGAGAGCTCTCACCACTAGCAGCTCCATGTAGCGTGGAGCAACTCTACTCGCCACCACTGCGAGTGTGCCTAAATGCATCTAGATCACTTGGATACGCAGCCGAGTAAAACCCCCCTTGTTCAAGCTTGGGTTCCCAAGGGAGTGAAGGACCTCCGGGAACAACATCTGCACCAGTCTTGTGTTTAACTTGGACGTTCCCCTAGTTTGTGTTGATGCTCGAGGTGTCAGATGTCATGCTGAGCTTTGTTTGGTGCTCCTTTATCATGTAGAACCAAATTTATTGTAATTAAAAAAACGTAATAATAAACAAATTAAAAAAAAAAAAATAGTCTCAGACAAATGCTCATAACGAGGACAAATGCCCAAATATCTTTCATTTTAGGTCTTAGAAACAAGCAGAAAAACACAAGATGTCTGAACCTGGAGAATTTTCAGGATAATCTCTGCCCACAAGTAGGTGGGGAAAACATGCAGAGGGGGTCCGGAAAGCGGACGACAGGTGTTTAGGAGAGTAAACACTCTCCGGTTTTAGACTGATTAACACCATTTTTATTCGTTGAAATCAGATTTTAGTGATACACTCTGATTTGTAAGGATTAAGATCCTTATAGTTTCAGAATTAATGGTCAGGGCTAAGCAATATATTGCCTGCTAATCGTTATCACAATAACGGTCTCTATAATACTGATAACACACAAGGTTACAAATATGCTAACGAACCTCTAACCAATCTGACAAGGTGAGCAATCACAGCTCCAGGTGAATTAGTACCAAGAACCAAGGACTTGAGTACCCAAGGCTCATTTGCATACTCCAGCCTTCATCCTAAGCCTTGTAGAAATAAACGAGATGCTAATCTCACTCACAGTCATGTTGATGAGGACTTTGCTCTTTTCATGGTCAAAGAGGACGATAACAGAGCGGATCCCTCCGTCCTCCACCAAAACGGGCCGCGGGAACATGAAGAATGCCACCAGCGAGGAGACCAGCAAACACACAAGAACCGACAGACCAACATACAGCTTCCTGCAAACAGTAACACAACACAGTCAACATTCAGCCACTGAAATAACCATTTATAACCTTGCTCAAGACCCCATGTCCACACACATACACACACTCTGTAATACAGTCCTGTGCAAATGTCTTGAGCCACCCTCTTTTCTTCATATTTTACTTTGAATCACCTTTTCGGTGCAAAAATACTATTTTATGTCTGTCTGTCTTATCTTTGGCATACTGAGTAGATTAAATGAAAGAAATGGGAACAAATATGTGACAGGCTACAAAATGCCTAAAGATATAAGATGCCTATATCAATATAGAGCTTTTGCATTTAAATTTGCTTATTTGTAAATGGTATATTTTGAAATGTAAAGTGTTTATGTATCAAATTAATCTACTTTATTTTATTTTTTTAAGTTCAGTTTCATGAATTATTTAGTGTAAATACATTGAATTCTAAGTAATTGTGGATCATTTTATTTTGTCATGAAAGGGCAGCTTGTAGCAAAAACAAACAAACACATACTAATCGGTTCTGAAATTATACAGATGCCACTCTATTGTTGTTTTTGTACTCACGTCCTATGAGGTTGCAGTCTCTGATCACTATAGGGGATCAATGCCACCAACTCATTCACTTGACCTGAGAAAAAGTGCCAGAGGTCACCACATGGCCAACATCAATAGCACCAATCACGTGGTAATGTGATCATGGTTTAACAAATACTGCATTTCTCTGAATATATAAATCATTAAAATGGTCTTTATTCAAGTCAATCAGTTCAAAATCTGGGAACATCTACACCCCTGGCCACTTTATCAGAAACCCCTTCCTTGTATCTCCTCCTTGCAGGTGTACAGTTAGAGCCTGAAGTTCAGTTGCAGATACACAGTGTGTGTTGGTCAGAGGGTCAGATACATGTGTGTGTTGGTCAGGGGTCAATTTCTGACCAGAGAGCTGCTCTTGACTGAATAATTTTGGGCAGTGGACCACTCAGCCTAGCAGTGACAGTGGTACTCATATCACACACACAGCCATGTCAGTGTCACTGCTGTGCTGTGGATGGTGTTTCTAATAAAGTGTCCAGTCAGTGGAAGGACAATGCTGGTGATTCTAATAAAGTAGCCAGTGAGTGGAAGTTGAAGTAGTGTTTCTAAAAAAAGTGGCCAGTCACCTGATGGTATGCGCCCAGAGCCTTGGCAGGTGGGACAGGTTATGCTGTCCCGTCCAGTGAATTCGACATAAGGAAACTTGGCGATGTCCTCCTGTCTGTCCAGACCCCCCAGGGAATCATCGTCGTGCTCAGTGAGGTCGCTCTGCGCCGCGCTGCTGCCATGGCGATGGATCGGCAGGAGTGCTCTGCAGCTCCGGGACAGGTGTGTGCCCATTAGCCGGCAAACTCATCCAACTCCCACCTAAATATCTACAGCAAAACAAGCACTGGGCTCCACAATCTGGACAAAAAACACTTTACACTCATACAGACATAATGTGCAAAAAGTCACTGAATCACCTTGTTGACCCAAAATACTATTTAATTTCTGTCTAACTGCCAAAACAGTCACAAACATTCAGTTTCATTAAAACAATGATATCTACAATTAAAGGAATCTCTTTTACTCTTCTGTATACATTATATATGGGACATTAACAGTAAAAATAATAATAATAGTAGCAATAATAATAATAATATTAATAATAATAATACACAAATATTACCTAATTATTAGAAATCATTACTAGCTTAAAGAAACTACTGTTTAGACATGTGTATATATGTGTGTGTACAAAAATGCACTACATTTGTGTTTCTACTGTATATAATTATTTCATATTACAGAGATATAAATATTAGAGCTGTACGATATGAACAGAATATCAGTTTTGTGATTTTACTGCTAAATATTGCGATTACGATTCCTTTCAATTTATTAACGAGCTCATATCACCACATTTCTGCAAAAAAAAAAAAGAAGCTTAAAGTTCAAAATGTACATTCAGTCACAATCCATAAAGCCCTGTAAAAGACAATAATGCAAACTGGCCCGTTTTTAAATCATAGTTTTTGTGAAGTCACACATATAAATAAAGCTTCTACAGCAGATTAGCCTTGCCCACTTATGCTGAAGTTCTAAAGTGTGTTTCAGCCAAGTAGTCCCTTTTAAACGAGCTGCAATGCAGGGGATCAGTAAGCGCTCATTTACATATCTCAGTCTTAAAAAGTACAGTAACAAAAACACTTCAATTCTAAGGAGTAAACAAAGGTAAACATAATGGTCATGTAAGAATGAACTATGATGCTATAAAGAAATGTAGTTCTGGTAAACCATTACGCATTATGACATATAGTTCAGGTAAACAAATTGAAGTAGAAGACAACTGCAAAATACAGACCCTGTCAGAAACTCTTTTGACTATTTTAGAAAGAGTTTGACTATTTTAGAAGATATTTGCTCCTGAAATATGACTATTACACACACATACATTCGTAAGATTAACTTTAAAACCGCTTTAAACTCTCTTCACATTTGAAATGTTTTTTGGAGCTCAATAAATGCGAACAGGCAGCTGCTAACACACCCTGTGTTAGTTTAATAACCCGAAAAGATAAAAAGTTTTCTCACCAGTTTTTGAAGATTTAAATAAAAATGTGAAGTTTTCTTCTCGCCGGTGCCTTGTTTTGGTTCCGCTCTTCGTTCCTTCTCTGCCTGTTAAAGCAGCTGCTCGGCCGCCTCCCTACCGCCCCTGTGAGCAGTGGCGGTAATGCAGTCAGTGTTGCCAGATTCTGCTGATTGTTTCCAGCCCAAAATATGCCCAAAACCCGCGAAAATGCACTCAAAACCGCCCAAAATATGAAATCTACCTTTTTGAGTGATACAGTAATTGCCGTGGCTGCCTATACCCTTGTAAAGTAAAAATATGCAGCCAAAGCTTACTTACAAGTAATTATGCTATATAGGTTATAGTGCTGTAGATCCATGCAGCAATTTCTAAATGGCAACACTGGCAGTGTGCCTTCTCGCCATCATTTGACGAAGTTATCCATAACTTTAAATCTGGGTCGTTTTCCCGCTCCTTTCTGTACTTTTTTTTGTATTTTACCCACTTTGTCATTTTGACTAGCCATTCAGTTACTGCTAACCGAGTTGAAGGGAAAAAACGTGAGTCAGGGGGGAGCGTCAGCGAATGCAGTGGGAAGGCACCTCTGTGGCGTTATTCTGCCCATCTAGAAGTATTTGATATGGATTGGATTGGATGCATTCTCACAGAACATAGGTGCGAAGTTATATAAAAACCCGCAAAACTAATGTCAAAACCGCCCAATTTTTTTTTACCCGCCCAAGCCATTTTTAACCCGCAAAGTAGAATTCAAAACTGCCCAATTGGGCAGGAAACCACTCAATCAGATTTAACCCTAATGTTCTGTTCAAATGTATTAAAATCCCTTCTGTTTGTCGTCAGACCCCAGCAGGTTAAACCTCTAGATAATGCATGAAATTAAAATTGCTACCAAAGTTTATGGTACCTGGTGACCTAGTAGTTAGGGAATTGCCCCTGTGATTAGAAGGCTGTGTGTTTGGATCCCAGGACAGCAAGTGGCATCACTGAGGTACACTTGAGCAAGGGATCGTCTCCACACACTGCTTCCTGCGTTACTGGCTGCCTGCTGCTTCACTTGGTGAATGGGTTAAATGGCAAAAACAATTTAGTGCAGTGGTGTGTTCACATATGACAAATTGATACTTTACACACTTAGTGCTTGAAACAAAACACACCCAGAGCAAGATTTTGCTTCTCACAACCTTTTCTTTGTCTTTTTAGAAATAAATAATTCAGTACACATTCAACAGTGAGGGTTTATTCTAAAGCAAGATTACACTTATTAACAGTTATGTGACAAACACTTAAATGGGAACAGTTAGCCACATCCTCCAGAAATAGTCAATCAATAGAGACACATCTGGAGTCCAAATGTATCTTCTTTTGTGCACACTAGAGCTACAAGGCTAACATCAGAAAAACAGAAGTCAATATTCACCTAAATCAATTCACCCCCCAAACTTATCTGGACCAATGTACAGCTCACAGTAAGTCATACATGTCCTAAACTACATCCCCTAGTCTGATCCACCTTAATGAAGGGCTGGATGATGTTTGAGGGTCCAGAGAAGTTTTAAAGGTGAGAAGATCTGGGTGACTATTGACATGTAGTGTTAGTGACTTTAGCCTCATAGGCCCTGTTCTGAGATAAAGAGGTAAATTTGGACTCCAGATGTTTCTTGACTGGTCTCGAACACCTCTGCGTTCAGTGGGACTCTGTGGACATTTGAATTTTTTGCTGCTCCTTTAATACACAAAACAGTTTTACACTCATTATTTTATACATGTTGCTTTAAGCTGAGGGTTCACTGAAGGTTCATTCTCTCTCTCTCTCTCTCTCTCTCTCTTTCTCTCTCTCTCTCTCTCTCTCAGGTGTTTCTCAGGTGCTGAATCTCACTGCAATTCAGATAAAAATAACAGCAATTAATTACGATTTGCATATTTATAAGGCAACATAAAGGTGTGTGTGTGATCCAAAAACCATTAACATGTTAATGTATGTGTGTGGGTGCGTGCATGCGCGTGTGTGTACACACACATATAAATGGCGGAAATGCATCAATGTGTGTGTGTGTGTGTGTGTGTGTGTACTCACCATGTGAGTTAGGTTGCTCAGTGTCTGAGTCCTCAGAATTATTTTCATATGGGTTGGTCTGAATAAACAAGAGGGAAATTAAAGTAAGAACCTTAAACTCACAGCAATAACACACTAGGCACCTTGTATCTTTAGGCACAATTTAGCCTGTTACAGTAAAACATTTGTTTCATTTATATATATATATATATATATATATATATATATATGTATATTTTTTGTGTGTGTGTTTTTCT
>JBBPCX010070176.1:0-10816 GCA_037974365.1 Hydrocynus forskahlii | reverse complement strand
TCTTTGCACCCTTTTCAGCTCCTCCTTGTCTCCTGATTTGAAGGCCCTCCTCTTCTGCTTGAGGACGGCTTTTATTTTTGGTGTAATCCAAGGTTTGTTGTTGGAGAAGCACCGCACAGTCCTGGTGGGTACAGTGTTCTCCACACAAAAGTTAATGTAGTCCGTAACACAGGTGACAAGGCTGTCTATGTTCTCCCCATGGTCATCACAGAGCACTCCCCACACAGTAGACACAAAACAGTCTTTTAGAGCCTCCTCGCTCTCCCCCGACCATCTCTGTACTGTGCGAGTGACTGGTGGCTCCCTGCACACCAGGGGCTTGTACTCAGGAACAAGGTACACCAGGTTGTGATCTGATCTCCCCAGGGGAGGGAGAGATGATGAACTGTATGCTCCTTTTGTGTTGGCATACAGTAGGTCCAATGTTTTATTGTCTCTGGTGGGGCATGTCACATACTGGGTGAATGTGGGCATGATTGAGGTCACCAGATATTAGAAAAAAGGCTCTAGGAGATTGTGTTTGCAGTCTGCTGACCACAGAATGAAGAGAGTCACAGGCTGCCTCTGCATTGGCCAGCCCCCCTCCTTTCCTCTTACCACTCTCTCTCGTCCTGTCCGCCCGCAGCAGCTGCAATCCGGGCAGCACCACGCTCATGTCTGGAGTTAGCGGTGTTAGCCAGGACTCTGTTAGCATCATGAGGCTACACTGCCGGTACTCCCTCTGTGACCGGTTTAGCGCCGTTAGCTCGTCCATCTTTTTGGGGAGAGATCTCACATTTCCCATGATTACAGAAGGGATAGATGGTCTGTAATGTCTCTTCCTCGGTCAAAACAGTAGTTCATGGTGTTAGAATTAAATTACTAAGTGTTAAGTAAAAAGTTACAAGAATAAGAAATAGAAAATATGAAAGAAGCTCATAAATGAGCAGGCTGCCACACACGGGGGCGCCGGAAATATCATACTGTGTATACTTATGTTGTCTGTTTGCACAACTATGTAGGAACGCACAAACCTTTAAGAATGTATACTCAGGCTGCTATTTTTGATATTTTCACTTGTCTCATGCCATTTTATACTGTCACAATGTTTATACTGTCTATTCTGGTCAATACTATTTACACATTCCTTCAACCATTGTACATTTTTGTCTTATATGCACAGTGAGCTGTCCACGCACTCAGAACACCTCACCCTTACCATATTTCATACTTCCTATTTGCACTGTTTTGTTTTGTTTACAATGTCTTATGTCTGTAAAAATATATATACTGGGGAACCTAAGCTTCGCCATTTTGTCTCTCTGTATACTTGTATATGGTTGAGATGACAAAAGTTCACTTGGTCTAATGCATTTTCTTCCCTGTTGGGAAATTCACATTTGTGCGTAGATTAGGTATAAACAGTCTCAGATCTGCATGATTGAAGTCCCCTGCTGCAATAATGACATTATCTGGATGCACTAGTAGCTGCTGGCTAATGCTATCATGTATAACCTAGCATTAGCTTGTGGAGGGATATATATACTGCCAGTAATGTCACTGTTGTGAATACCCTTGGAAGAAAGAATGGTCTGCACCTCATTATTAGTAGCCCCAGGTAAGTACAGCAATGTTTATGTGCCATGTCCATGGCTGTACACCAGCTGTTACTGATAAAGACACACAGGCCTCCTTTTCCCTGAGTCTCCTGTTCTTCTGGCTCAACCACAGCTTCGGGAATATTTCCATTCAGCCAGGACTACATATTGATCGTCACACAGTGTGTTCTCCAACCTCATCCATCTAATTTATGAGGGACTATGCATTGCAGCAAACACACTTGGGAGCGTTGGTCTATGGGGGTTAGCCTTTAGCCTAGCCTCTAGCCTGGCTCACTTCCCCTTCTGTTTCCTCTCCTTCTGCTGCTGGTGCTGCCTCGCTAGTTGTTTGGTAAGTCCACTCAGCACCAAGGCATGTTGGATCTTCAGTGGAATAAAGGTTCTGTCCAAAGTGAACATTGTCTGATGATGTCTAACAAAATCACCTATAGATAGCAACTGCATCAGATTGTATGCTGTCGCTGCTACTAACCATCTAGTACACACAGAAACTGCAACAGAGAGCCAAACTACTATGTTCAAGCCACTAACCGTCTAATACACACAAAATTGCCACCATTGCTGCCACTGATTATAATAAATCAACTCTCAGAAGCAGGCAGAAAGGGAGAGTGGTGCTGCACAAAGGAATTTGTTGGATGCCTGGTAGGGACTGATGGTATCCAACCACATTTGAGCAGAGTCAAATAAGTCAAAAACATCAAAGCTACAACTAATGTCTCAGAACTGCACAGTTCTCTGGGCATTTATAGCTACTCAGCACAGTTCACTGAGGATCATGCTGACATCTGCAGAACTTTAGCACAGCTACTCCATAAGGATCAGAGCTTTGTCTGGAGGACACCTTAAGAAGCCACAGGGCTATGAGGTCCAAATCCAGAAAATGTCTTTAGGACAAGGACTGGTTATGACTGTGAGGATAAACTCACCAAGCCCACAGCCATCATAACTCCTTCATTGCCTTCAAATCATAGTTTCTGTGATGAGAATGTCTGCCATGACCTGCCCATTAACGTTTCATCTCCCACTTTCCTTTGTGGAAAAGGAAAGATTTTCAGAGGGGAAAGAATTCCTGGAAAAGTCTTCCAAACACAGAATCCTGGATGGTTAATCAGTGGTCAACTATTGCCATTAGTAAATTAAGGTTAGATTTCAATTATGAAAACAAATAAGTAAACATGACAGAAGAACTACAGGATTAACATGATTGTAAGGGGAATTAAGGTGTGTGAAAGTTACTTTGGAAGAAGATGTAGATACGCAGTTCAGATTAGAGGGCCCCCAGGCCAGATGTTGCTAAGGGCCCCCAGAGTGCTAGATCCATCACAGTACTCCATCATATTCTATAGCTAAAACAGAGCGTTCACACTTTTAACCAACATTTGGGTAATATTTATACTTTGTGTGCTGTAGGTTAAAAACAGAATGGTGTTGCTTGAACCTACACTTCAAAATCTAAGCTCATAAATATGAACTTTCTCAGGCAGCATACTCATCTGTGCATTTTTTGGTGTGACAACCAATGAGCAAGCAAATGACCACATGAAATCCATTCTCAAGATTCAGAAATAGGTGCTAGATAGCGTGATAGCGAGTCGCTAAGTAACCAGTTTGTATCTGGCACAGGCAGTAGTTACGTTAATTAGCTTTAATGCAGAGTAGTAGTTTCTCAGTTCACTCGAGGGGTGCCTAATGAAGATTTTCACTATGATCAGCAATATCAGGGGCAGTCGAATCCTCCAGGCATGCCTCGGCTTGACAAATGCCTCCCCAAATCTTAATTTGAAGCTTGTTAACCTCACTTTGTTTTCTTGGCTTGCCCCCTCCACTTCCCTTTCTGGCCTACCCCCTACCTGCTGTTTCTCTGAGATGTTTATTTCCTGACAGTTTTCTTCTGACTATTGACTTCAAATTACTATTGGATTCCTTGCGCAAAGCTACAGAGGGGAAATGATTTAGCACAGTCTGGCTGTTTTTGGAAATGCCATGGGTTAAAAATACTTTGGGTGCTGTTCTTGAACAGCTTTCTATTTTTCAAAGACTGTAATTTCAGCTTTTGTCAACTTTAAAATCAAGCGTGCTACATTTTGAGAAGAAAAGATCAGCACATTCCACCAGGTATTCATTTAAAGTGGCCTGTAGAGCCAGGTCTCATGAGTTTAGGTTTTTTTTTCGTGCTAGGACAACACTTCACTACCCTATGTATTTTAATGAGCAGTGCATAACACCGCCAGTATCAGCGGTAAGTGGTGACTGAGGGACAGTAGGAGAGTAATAATGAGTCGATTCCTTATCGTTCTTGTTTGCAAAGTGGTTGAAACAGTCTTTGAAAGAGAGCCGAAAAGAGTATTAAACAATTGTTTTACACTAAAGACTCACTGTATGTTAATTACCACTGTTCTTATTGCTTGTATCAGTAAAGGGGGTAAGACAAAGGATGGTACGGGGGTCCTCAGGTTACGACACAGTTCCATTCCTACGACAGTGATGTAACACGAATTTTGGTGTAAGTCAGAAAACATCCTTACCCATCTTAACAGTTGTAAAATCATAATCTAGAACATTAAAACACAACTAAGGACATTAACTGTACTTGTACAATGTACTGTACTCAGAGACACCAACTCTCTCAGCCATACACTGCATTACTGCGTATTCTTCCATCGCATGCAACCAAACTAGTTCGCCGACATGGAGCGACGCAAACGCCGTAAGCCAAAAAACTAACGGCTCGATTTTTAAATGTTTTTATGGGATTGAGCGACGTAAACTCGTATGTCAAGGCTGTCACAACCCAAGGACCCACTGTACTGGCTGCTGCAGGGCACAGTAAAGAGAAACTGTACAAGACCTTTCTGACAAAGACGAGATAGTCACAAAATCATGAGCATATGCAAGCAAGCATGTGATGTATGAGACTGTAATTCCCTCTTTAATCCCTCTGTATCTTTTATTTACGTCATGCTAAGATCATTTCCACAAGTAAGGGTGTTTGCCACCCTACCTAAAATGCCACCCTACCTAAAATACCACCCTATGCAACTATACTTGGAAAAAGTAAAAGAGAATTTAGCTGTTTTTTTCTTCTTGTTTGGTATGTTGCAGAACGATAAGTTTATGCTGTTTGCACGGACTTTCAGCCCTAATTCAGTTTTTTTTTTCTATTGTAGTGATCCTTCTAATGGAAATGCCAGAGAGATGGATAGATAGATAGAAAGTGAGAGAGAGCTGTATGGCATGAACAGAAAGACAGACAAAACAATCTCATCTTTTTTACTTACATTTGCAGCATTTAGCAGACGCTCTTATCCAGAGTGATGTACAACTCTGGATAATACCTGTAGGTAGTCCACATCTGTTCTTCATATCTGAAAAAGCATCAGCATCTGCTTTTAACAAAGTAACTGCTAGCTAAGTTACACACCTTCTAACACTGTCAGAAAGAGAAAAGTCAGAGGTTAATACAATAAGAAAACAGTTAAGCCTGTGAGTTTTTAAAATATAGGAATAGTTAGTCACAAAAGGTGCTCCTTGAAGAGGTTCATTCCACCACTGGGGGACGAGGTTGATTCCAGTTCATTCCACCATTGGGGGACTAAGACTGAAAAGATGCTATATGCTTCGGAGATGGGTAGTAGTACAGTTTCAGTAGAGCAACAGTTCTCAAAGTCCGGACCACAGTCTGTATCCAGATCGAGCTGCAAGACAATTCGTACCCAGTCCGCACATCATATTAGGAATGCATTTACACAATGCAGTTGATTCAATAAATTATTAGTTTTGTAAAATATAACAGATTTATATGCTTTACACCTTAATGTCAAATATGAGAGTGGATTAGGTTCACAATCAAACAATTATAGGAAAACAGCGCCATTTCTTTGGTTGTATGTTGTAAGCAAATTTAATAAAAGAGATTTGCTTATCACTTTTCATCTGAGACCTTTGACCTTATCTAGAAATTAGATTTGAACCTTTGAATATAAAGTTTGAGAACCCATGCAGTAGAGTGTGCAGAATTGAAGTGAAAGAAAGATGTTGAGTTGGTTATAAACAGCACATTCCAGGACTTTGGAAAGGAAGGAGAGAAGAGATACTGGTATCTAGTTGTTGATATCTGAGTTCAGCGTGGATTAGATCCAAAGATATCCTCAGGAGCGTGTTCAACGGGATAGGGTCCAGCGGAGATTGTGGATTTGGTGGACATCAGGAACAGCGACATCCTCGAGAGAGAGGTTAGAAGCCAAGAAACTGGACAGCATGGGCTGGTCTTTGGAGGGAAGCATCTACTAATGTCATCAATCTTCTCATCGAAGAACATGGCAAAGTTTTCTGGTCAGAAAGCCGGAAAATCAGGGAGAGATGGAGAGTGAAAAAGAGACAAAAAGGTGGCATAGAGCTTTTGGCGATTGGATGCTGATTCTTCAAACTTGGTTCTGTAGAAGGAGGACTTTGGAGAAGTTTAATCAGTGGCAAATTTTGATAAAAGAGAGCAATAAGAGAAGGTTAAGGTCAGGAAGCATTCTTTTGTCTGCTCTTAGTTCCCTTCGGTCACTTCCCCGGAACTCAGACAGCCATGGAGCCAGGGGAAAGACATCCTTCAGTCTGAAAGACAAGTGAGCAGTGTGTGGGCACGGTACCTTGCTAAAGGGTACCTCAGAGGTGCTTAGCAGTCTTGGGAATCGATCCCATGACTTCCTGATCGCAGGGCAAACGCCCTACACACCAAGTCACCAGCTGCCCATGGAGGCCACTAGGCCACCAGCTGCTAATGGGTGGGGAGTCTTCTGGATATTATTTCTATCTAGCTCGCATACATAAGGCCAACTCCAAAACCCAGGCAAGGTGCAGAGCCGCTTTTGATAGAGTAAAAGAATTTGTCAATCTATGCTGATTTTTTAACATTATTTATTTATTGTTTGTTTGTTTGTTTGTTTGTTTGTATCTCCTCCTGTTTTTACGCTTCTGTACTTATTATTTATTTATGTTCTGTGCCTGTCATGTATCTGTGTGTGTATTTATGCCTATGTTGTCATCTGTCAAGATTAAACTATTTTTAAACAAATGTTTACCATTGGGTTTGGTTTGTGGGTGGGTGAGTGGAGGGTGGGTATAAAGAATTGTACTGTGCACTTCCTGTTTGTATTCATATTGTTCATAAAATAAAAAAAAAATTGTTCACAAAAAGATGGACCAAATATTCCCACTACGCAGACGAGAGCTAGTAAAAAGGTGACATCTTGACAGAACATGGTGGAGCGATGGCCAGCCCTTTTCACAGGACAGGTCATCTAGTATTTTTATTTGTGTGTTGAATAATGCATGAAATGACTGCCTTTCTCCAAGGCTGTAATTTTGGACAACACTTGAAGTAAAACACTTAAAGTAAAAATGGAGGGGAAAAAATTTACAATGTCTGAAACGTTACTCCAAATGTAAAATGTATGCAGATTGTGTGAAATTTTGTGAACCATTATTCAAGGCATTTGCTGAGTTTCACAGAATCACCAGTAAGAATCTTGAGGAAGACTTCTTTGAGTCCCTGGACCAGTGCATCCCACGTTTCATCAAACTCTTCAAGTCAAAAAAAGGAACTGTTGGACAGAAACTGGCAGAATTAATGCAGCCCATCAACTGGGAACGTAATTTAATTTAGCAAATTATGACTAATCCTTTGGTTGGTGTTTATCACATAATAATGCAACAATACAATGTTGCATTAATGTTAATAATGCAACAATACATGACACTATTTCACTCTGTCCATCTGATTTTATTTGGCATCAGATGTGACCTCACTATGCTCTGTTGTCCTCAATGGCCTTTTCACTGTACTTGGGGATGACTCCAATGAATCCTACAAGATGTACTTTGTAAGTACTTGCACCCAAAGTAATATCTTGTACTCATACAGACTTCAAACAAAAATGTTTTTCATGACATTTGTTTTAGGCATTAGTTTCTCATGTTCTTCACCATTTCAAATCATACTCATTTAAACGTCCTGTAACTAAAATAGGAAGTTACGACTTGACAGCTGGTAGCCTAGTGTTAGGGCGATCACCCTGCAATCAGGAAGTCATGGGTTCAAATTCCAAGACCGCTAAGCACCTTTGAGGTACCCTTGAGCAAGGTACCTCCCCACACACTGCTAACCTGGTGCTATGTTCCTGGCTGCCCACTGCTTCACTTGGTGAATGGGTTAAATGTAGAGGAAGAATTTCTGCTGTTAACATTGTGTGCTGTGGTGTGTTTACGTGTGACAGAATTATCACTTCACTTGAACTTCATAATCATTGAATCATATCAAATCTCATTTGCAGCTTGTATGGTTTAAAGTGGAACATTTTCACACCCATTTCTTTCTATCTTGAAGCAAACATAGCCACATTTAATCTGAGATTTGTCACTTGGTGTAGTTTCCATTATTTTATTTTATGTATACTGTGCTGAAGGCCTGCGTAATTGCTCAAATACTCCTGGTGTTGATGTTGAGTTATAAAAGTAAAGAACATATGTTTCTTTGCAGGATACAAAAATAAGATGCAGAGATGAGGCCTTAGCATTAGTCACCGTTGATGTTCAGAGTGAGGACAGTCCTGAGCAGGGTGCCAGCTCAATACACGTCCAGCCCATCTCCATGTCCATCATTCTTCAGAGAGGTATTGTCATGGACAATATTAAGACTTTCCTTAGGTGGTTTTGCCTGTTATTTGGGCTTATGTACACTTTGCATTTAGAATATCCAAAAAGCATGCCAAATATGCTCAAATTCGTTCAAACAGTAACGCATGGGTTAGGGAAAAAAACAGTGTACTGTGTTTGACCAGTAGACAGTCATTAGCTAGGAGCTAGGCTAGCTTGAGAAAATTTGCAATCAAAATTTGCAGTTGTTGTACAATCATTAGAGAGACTTCTGCACTCTTGTGAACCATAATTCACCATAGTTCAGCAAGTCAACACTTTTGTGAAATGGAATTCTCAGTTTTATTGTAGAGATGTTGGCCACTTCAATGGCAAAAGACTTTTCAGTACTATAAGTTCAACACTTTTGTGAATTAATATTTTCAGTGTTATTGTAGAGAGGTTTGCTGCTTTAGTGGCACAACACTTAATTATTATAGTAAAACAGTAGAACAGTACTGTTATGTTTATTGTTGTTGATATAAGTTAGGATTTAAGCACTTGTGTGTATGGAAGGGTGTGTTTATATTCCATCTTTGAAAACTTAATGGAGTTCTAATTAGTCATGAAAATAATCTATGTGTAGAGAAGAGTTATGCCCAAGCAGTTTTTTTATGTGATTCATGTGGTTTCATGAGGTTCAAATGACTTTTCTGTCATTTGAAGATAAATTTAATACTGTTGAATCAACCTAATGAGTCTTCACAGTGTCTTGCACAAATTATTCCACACTTAAAGTTAAACAAGTGATTCTAAGTATTGTGCACTCAATATAAACACGTAAATTAAGTTTTGTGCACTCAATATAAACAAGTAAATCTAAGTAATGTACACTCAATATAAACAAGTAAATCTAAATATTGTACACTCAAGATAAACAAGTGTATCTGTTTTGTACACTTAATATAAATATGTGATTCTAAGTATTACTCACTCAGTATAAATAAGTTCAACTTATAATTCTTTTGAGGCGATGGGTTTGCATATTTTTTTGAGAAAAGAAAACTTATTGAATTTTACAGTGTAGGGTATTCTGTTTGTGTAATTGTGGTTATCTCTGATTCAGTCTGGGTCTCTTCATTTACAATAAAACATCACATTCCCGACAGAAGCCTGTTAATAGATTTCACATGGCCTTTAATGATGATTCAAACTAAAATCTTATGTTGTTTTTCTTGTAGTTAAAAAGTACATAGTGTGCTGCCAGGTAATCATATAACTGTCCGTGCCAACCCGCCATCTCAAATCCATGCCCTCTGAGGTTTTTGTTCAATGCCTTACAACTTAGTAAATGCTAGTAAATGCTATGGAATGCAAAGGCCCCATGATGTGTCTATACTTCAGTAGGGATGCGGGGAAGGTGAACGGTTTTCTTGTGGCTTTCAGCACCTGAATCATTCATTCAAACTCACAAACACAGTCAAGTAACTGACAATTAATTAAAACCTCCAAGGAAATGTCCTGATTGCACACTCAAAAGACTGAAACCAAGTCAGTTTGACATTAGGCACATTACACCTAGTTCTGATCAATGTGTACATTCAATTTCCCTTTAAGGGATTAAGATCTTTTTCCTGTCTGATAATTGAGCAGTATCTTCATGGACATTTGAAAGCAGAAACTCTTCATCAATCAGGGAACAACTGTTTACTCACCAAAAATTGCAGAGAACATTTCCTAGGCCCATAGAGCATATTTTCAATTCCCACCAGAGAAACATCTTCATTTGACTGTTTTTAGAGACAGACCACTGTGAAACAAGCCACTGCTGCATTATTTAAAACTCAATGAAACTTGCAGTCTTACCATATAGGAGGTTTGTATGAGGGGGATTAAAACCTATTTATCTGTAAAAAAAAAAAAAAAAGGAGCTAAGCAGCTTTGGTGTTCTAGTTGCCCATGGCTGGTGCATAAATTGATACAGAGTTTTTAGGCTTGTTTGCAGTGCTGTTGTTTTTGCTTTTCTTTTGTTTTCTCTTGTTTGGCTGTAAACATTCAGGTAGACAGTGGATGTGTACAGGCCCGGCGCCAGCAGAAAACAAGTTGGAGGGCAATTGAAATGCAGAGAGGGGCGGCAATTTAACCCTATAGGTGCCAAGGTTCTTCTTTTAAATATTGGTATACTCATCTAATTTGCATATTATTATGTCATAATGAAGTTTATACATTAACAGGCTCATCAAAGCGTTTGATCCAGTCCTGATACACTTCCTCGTTTTTCAAATAAACCCAGCCTGCATTATCATCGCTATTTCCAGCCTATTCAGATCCAGATCACCCCAGCTGCCTCTGCTACGTATCCCAGCTCTCTCACACACACTCTCTCACACACACTCTCTCACACACGGCCGCGTGTAGCGGAGACTCCACCCCTTTGGAGAACTGGATGAGGAGAGCTAGTGCTACAATTACTTTCAGCCCCATTTCTCCCTCTCCTGCTGCCTGTACCTCGACCAGCCCCTCTCCTACAGACACTACGACCACGGTCACCACTGCCACACACATTCCTGTTGGGCCAAGTGTCGAAAAACACT
>JBBPCX010070175.1:0-10816 GCA_037974365.1 Hydrocynus forskahlii | reverse complement strand
TATATATACACACGTGTGTGTGTGTGTGTGTTTGCCTCAGCAGACGATGACGAATCCGTCTCAGTGAGAGGTAGAAGACTGTGCAGCTGCTCTGAGACTAATAGCCTTTTTAAGGGTCATTTGTTTGTCTTTCCTGACCGGATAAAGATGCACTTCATTAATAAAACACAAGCTCACTAACATCACTCTCCATTAAACTTCAGGACGGCCTCTCTCTGTCTCAGACACACTGATGCGTGCGCACAAACACACACACACACACACACACACACATTTGATACACGGTCATCTAATACAAGATGCCAGCGGGGTGTTTCATTCTGTTCTGAATGGTTTAGAAACATGTCTGGGATGCAAAACAGCCGATAACACAAAGCTGCAAAAGGGGTAAGAAATGATTTAGTAGACACGATTTCCTGAAATAAGAATGAACTTCTAGTTCCAAATGCTAGTAAATGCTCAAAAACTCATTAAACTGTAAAATGGAGCAGCAAAATCACGGCTCTGAAATTCTGTCAGTATCGTGCGCAGGGGCGTCAGAAGCATTTTTAATGTGAGGGGGACGCATCGGTCTACGCGCGGGGGCGTGGTTTGGTCGTGGGGCGGTGTTTGGGGTGGGGTAGGGCGGGTCTTGAGTGGGTGGGTGGATGGATTTCTGCGTGTGTGGTGGGGCGGGGCTTGAGTGGGTGGGTGGATGGGTTGCTGCATGTGTGTAAAGCATCGGTCCTTTTAGGGGGTGGAGGCAAACCCGGAGCGGATTTCCAGTGGTCTGTGTATTCTCCTATCATTAAGTGGAATGGATTATTTCGCGAAAGATTTAAGATTCAAGATTCAGCAGCGCTGGGTGAACTTATATTTTATGTCAAATGTGGGGGGTGCTGGGGGGCTCCAAACGAATAATTATGAAATGTGAGGGGGACACGTCCCCCTCGGATTGAATGGTGGTGACGCCCATGATTGTGCGCATGAAATAAGGTAAGATTCTCAGTTTCCATCATAACAGCACAAAACATCCTGCCCCGTCCCCCTCACTCTAATATCCAACAGTAAAGCTGGTGACGGCCCAGCGAGGGCTCCGGTTAGAGAACAAACCTGCGGCCTGAATAATAAAGACGCCCGGCCGCGGCCACGCCAGCAGACGGCCACGTTCACATTCACGCAGGGTTCGGAGCAGCAGGCCTGAACCCGGGCCGGTCGCGTGGTTGTAATTGAGGGCGCCATTCTGACAGAAAGCAGCAGAGCCACGGTGACGGGGTCATTAGTGTCACCGTTACTCGCTGCTGGAAACGGCGACTTCGAAAAAACTTTCAGCAGCACGGGGCGACAGTGTGGAACACCCAGGACCCGCACGGAGGAATTCAGCTCACGTCCCCCCAGTCTCCTCCACAGCAGCGTGGAAACACCGAGGCCAGCGCAGCTCCTCCTCTATCCGGGCGTCAGGGGAATCCATTTTGTCACAGATCCGTCCCACCGCTTTCCCACCAGTCCAGAAAGTGGATTAAAAACAAAAAACACAGTAAACACACTGCAGAATACATCATGGTGAGATTTAAGTGTTTATATTAAGCAAAATAAGTAACACTGGGGCAGAATTTACTTGAGACTTTTGTTTATTTAAAGAAATCTTAATATTTACCCCATTTGTAAGAGTTGTGCTTAATATAATCACAACTCATTTAAATACATTTCTTTTGAATACAATTGTGAACTAAACCTCTCCACTTTTCAGTAATTCCAGAGTTTACAGCATTGCCATGTAAGAGACGAGATATGTATGTGTTAATTATATATATAACGTGTGTTTGTATGTATGTATATTTGTATGTATTATATGTTACATATTACAAATGCATGCAATTTATCAGGAACATTTGAGTGGTTGGAAGAACAGAAGAACACAGGTCTGGTTCTTGATCATCTCAAGCTCTCCAGCCTTCACATGGGTTCAGTTCCATCAGCAGCTCCTGATTTAACTGAATAAAGCACGGATTAGATAAACGAGAGGTCAGATGGGAACTGTAAGTACTGGCCTTCCTCCAAGAGAGCACAGGACAGATTTAAAAGACACAGACAGCCTGCTGAGACCCCACTTCTACACACCTACATATGAATCATTCAAACAGAACAAAGAGCATCTAAACAAAGAGCATCTAACTGAAGTCCTGAATCAGTGAAGAAACAGGAGCAGATGATTCCAGATGATCAGGCGGTGATCAGTATACTGGTGGTGCTGAATGCTGAGTGGCTGGAACTCTTATCTGGGCTCCTTGTATCTTTAGGCTCTTTGCAGTCCGTCACAGTAACACATGTGTTCCCATTTTTTTCATTTAATCTCCTTAATATGACAAAGATCAGACAGCCTGACAGGAATAAAATAGTATTTTTGCTCCAACAAGGAGATTCAAAGCAAAATATAAAGAAATGAGGTGGGGCTCAATACTTTTGCACTGTCCTGTATCAGTCTTAAAGTAACAAAAGCAGCCTAAGGGATAAAGAGAGGCTGGAAAATGAAGTTAGGGTCTCCTGCTCAGGTTTCTCAGTAAAGTTGTTTAAAGCTGTTAAACACCAGACGTGTTGCAGGTCTGTGTATGTGAATGTGAACAACAACAACCACCACCATAAACCAGAGTTTCACTTCACATTTTAATAGAATTTATCCAATAGTTTCTGTAGGGATTAACATTTACAGACACCAGACAGTGAGTCTTCTGTGGCTTCAGAGCTGATCTGCCCTTTCGAGAGGTTACAAAGTTATTGCAAAATGGTATAAACCCCAAGAAAAAAGAGGGGGGGGTGACTGGTAGAGAGTGAGAGAATGACTGGAAAACAAAGGAGAGTACAGAAAAGAGAGAGAGAGAGAGAGAGAGAGAGAGAGGGGATGACTGGTACAGATTGAGAGAATGACTGGAAAACAAAGGAGAGTACAAAAGAGAGAAACAGAGGCAGAAAGAGTGAGAGAGGCAGAGAGGGAGAGAGAGAGAAAGAGAGAGACATTAGCCAGTAATGGAATAGCATTTAAACCGGGTGAGAGCTTATAGCTGAACTGTAACACTGTGTGTTTGGTGATAAAGTGTTTCTGCAGGAACCCGCCGGGTTTCTTCACAACGGAAAAGAATGTGAGAGGAGTGGAGTTTGGAAGAGTGCGGTATAGAGAAGGAAAACAGAAGAGAGAAAAGGAGGGGAGAAAGAAGAGAGAGAAACTCCTGATCTCAGATTTCCAACCTTCTTGGATGTTTTCCAAACTGAGTCTTGGTTCTCAAAGATGAGCTCTCGTTCCAATGACACTTTGGGAACTCTGTGTACGGTCACACCAACAAAGCTTAATGAAGAGAGAGAGAACGGCAGAAAGAAAGAAACAGAAAAAAGTTGCAAGAAAGAATGAGAGAATGGGAAGGAATGAAAATGAAAAAAAAAGAAAGAAACTAAACCAAGGAAACAAAAGGAAGAAAGAAAGGAAGACGAGAGTGTGTGCAGGTGGAGGTCTGTGAGCGTCTAAGTTCTGTTCCAGGTGTTCTGTTCTGTTGTGCCTCAGAGACAAAAACGACAAAAAAACAGGTGAGACATCGACAGGAAATCGGTGCGGTGTGTAAATGAGCGGGGTTGTGGTATGTACACCGCTGAGCGCGCGTGTGTGTGTGTGGTGTGTGTGTGGTGTGTGTGTGGGGGGTGTGTGAGAGAGAGACGTGAACAGCTGCCTCTCAGTAGTCTAGGACGTCTGTAGCACCTTGAGAAGGCCGATCACGTAAACACACACATTTAATGCTCACTGTGTGTCTAGAATCTGACAAGTTCTGCTCTAGAAAAGAAAAAAAAAAACAACAACTGCAAGCTGACCCGAAACAAAAAACCCCAAAAAAACAAAACCAGTCCTGTTCATTTCAGATTTTCACCAACCAAATAAAAATAGAAACAATAACAGCAAAAAGACAGTAATTAGAATAAAAATGAACAGTTACTCATATCAAGTCTACACTTTTTTTTTACGAAGTCTGCTACAAAACCAAAACCCCCCCCCAAAAAAAACAAGCCAAGACACCTGGCACTGAAAGATCATCATAACGTTTTCGCTTATAGGCGTTTACAAGAGTTTATGAAGACATTTAGGACTATTTTAAACACAGCATTTCTACATCAAACTCTCAGGCAGAAGAGCGGCGCCGTATTTCTCATTTGCTTTATACAAATAATAAATCTATATGTGTCAAAGACGTTTAAATACTCGTGTCAACAAACCCCCCCGCCCGTGAACCCCCAACCCTCCCCTGCCTTTCCTTGAACCCCTCCTTCAGACGCAGAAAAAAAAAAAAAAAAACTGTACAGAAAACAGGCTGTCCGTTTGCACCGAGTCCGATTAGCATGGCGTGTTTTGGCTTGAGTTAGAAAAATATTTCAAACTGGATCGATAATTCAGTATAAAGTTCGCTGCACGTCCGGTAAAATGATCAGTCCGTGTCCAAAAGGGTGTGTTTTTTTTCTCCATGAGGGGAAAGAGAAGGAGGGATCAGAAAAGAGAGCAAAGACGATTCTTAATGCTCAAGGGGCATGTCAACACACACACACACACACACACACACACTTTCACAATAAGACCCTTCTAAAGCATTTATAAATGGTTTATAATGGGTTCATTAATAATAAGGTCATCAAAAAGCAATAACCACAAAAATAAAGGGCATGGCTGAACAGAGAGCCCACATTCATCTACACTGTTGCTGATCTTCAGCATCCGTGTTCTTTCATCACAAAGTCACTGTCACCCTTTTATTTAGTAGTTATAACTGCTTATTGATTATTTTATGGTTAATATGGCATAATTAATAACTATTAATGAACGAAACCATTCATAAACCCTTCATAACATCGTGTTGTAAAGTGGTACTCAAGCACACGTCGGGTTTGTCACAAAGCAGGATTTCTTAACAATAACTCTCCAAAAATTAGGGCTGCACAATATATTGTTGGTGAAATGCAATACTGAGATCAAAGAGGGCTACAAATATGCAAATTGGCATCCTAACCAATTACAGTGTGATGAGATCAGCCAGACCAATCCCAGCTCCAGTTCAGATTTTGTGGGTCTTACATGTATTTTTCTGGCTAGAATAATGCTGGGTAATCTCTCTCTTTAATCTTATTAATAATTTGGAAATGTACTGCAAAATGTAGCAATAAGCAATAATAGCATTTGTCTGAATCTCAGTAGGAATTTTCCTTACCTCTTTATTTATTAGTTTAAGTAATGCTTTGTGAAATACCCTCCAGTACTGACGGTGTATGTGTCTCTGTGTGTGTGTGTGCGTGTTGGCTAGGAAAAAAGTAGAACAGCAAGGAAACAAAGGAACGCTAGAGAACGAGAATACATGCAGTAATGAGACGTCCTCTGAGTCTTTGTAAGTGGACGAACTGGTAGCAGAGCCTCTGCAGCTCTAGGCCTGAAGCACCGGGCGCTAATACATCTGCTCCGGCCCGCGGCCGCCCTCTTCGGGAGGGAAGTCCGAGTTGAGGAGAGACTCCATGTAGGCGATGTAGCTGGAGCTGTGCGAGTAGCCCTGTGCAGCGTCAGCCTGGGGGGCTTGAGGGAGAGCGACAGGAGCAACCATGGGGGCATTTGGGGCAGAAGTGCTGGTGTTGGCGCCGATTCCGGGGGTAATACTGACACCTGAATAGGATGAGACGGGGGCACTGGCCTGTGGCAGGGCGGGGGCTTGCGGGAACTCTGTAGTGGCCGGGGGGGCAGCAGTAGGAAGCCGTGGGCGTTTAGCTGCCTGAGGACCTTCAGGAGCTTCAGCCTGAGAGTCCTGGGAGTTCACCGTCGCCTGAAAAACAGAAAATACAAATCATGGCCAAAGACCAAACACGTTCACAAACAAATTTTAGTCCGACAGTCATCAGCATTATTTTAGATACACTTGAAAACACAATTTTTCATTTGGTTTTGACTGTATGTTTATAGGCTCAACTGTGAATAAAACAATAAAGCCAGCCGAGACCCAGAGCGCTGCGTTTTCGCGGGGTCAGGCGTCCCATTACATTTGTCCATATAATATGTCATCATTACTTTTTTCCCATATTATTTGTCCATCTAATATAGACAAAAGTAACAGGACGCCTGACCCCTGCGAAAACCAGCCAAGACCTAAAGCGCTGGACAAAAGTACTGGGACACCAACAGAGACTTTAATGACACGGCATTCAGGTACATAGACTTTCATACGGAGTTGATCCCTCTTTACAGCTGCTATAATGGTTCCGTCCGCCCCCAAGATCTGGACTCTGAGGGACCAAATGTTATTGCACTTTTGTTTATACAGCAGTACTTTAAAAATTAAAGTGCGCAATACACTACTTTTGAATTATTTAATTTTGCGTATAACAATTTGGGGTATTACAAAAATTTAATCATTTACACACGTTTATACATGCAAGTTTTTCTACACTCAGATAAACTTACAGCATTTTCACCATCTGAGTTTCTTCATTATCCAGAACATGTTTTCCATCACTACTGACCACAAAAAGCCACCTAATATAATTATAATGTGGATCACTTTAATGAGCTATTAAGTGCTGAGACAGTTAACAAGTACATCTAAAGTTAAAGGACAGTCTAGAATTTGACTCTGTATCACCACACAACCAGTTAAAAGGAATCAGACATGCACAGATCTGGCTCACAGGCAAGTGACTAGGCTACTACAGGAAGGTTGCCTGGCCTGATGTGTCTTGTTTTCTATTCAATCACACAAACAGCCAGGTTTAAAGACAGTGTTTACCTGGAGAAGTGACAGCAAGAAGATGCTATGAAAAGAAGACCAACTAAAGGGAATGTGATGCTCAGGGCAACGCTCTGCAATTGGACATGTACCGTCAATCCAGTCAAGCACATGTTATCTGTGGCAGCTCCACTTTACAACTCACAGGGCCCTTGTGGCACATTCGTCTTGTATCTTATTTCTTCCTCTGAGCACAACTTATCTGTGCAGTTTTGTGCTCCAAAAATAGTCCCATTTCATTTTTGTAAGACCATTTTCCCAAACTTCTGGTTCTGTTTTTGTGACAATACATATCATTTCAAAACAGTCTGTTTTTACAGCATAGCCTACAGCTGTATGGACAAGGGAGTAAATGGTAGGTTATGAAATGTTCACAATGGTTTTCATATTACCTCAAACTGTTGTTCAATAAAAAGAAATATATTTTACATTTATGGCTTTTATCCAAAGCGACTTCCATTCCCTAACTACAGGGGGTAGTCTCCCTGTAGCAACTTGGGGTTAAGCGTCTTGCTCCCAGTGGTGGTATACTGAAGGTAGGATTTGAACCCATGACCTCTTGGGCCAGAGGCTCGTATCCTACGCACTAGGCCAGCACCATCCCATATATGAGCCCTTTAAAGGATTTGCGGTTAATGTTGGTGCCAGGTATCAGAGGGCACCTTCAGAGGTCTTCCAGGGTCCATGCCCCAGCAGGTTGGAGGACCAATAGTATATAAGACAGGTGGGCTTAGTGATTAGGCTCATCTGTGAATCTGTGAACCCCTAAAATCGGCTCTCATTTCTGCTCTCTTTCCGAAAACATCTGATCTATTTTAACAAAATCTGCCCTTATTCCGAATATACATTACATATCAGTATATTTTTGCATTTTAAAGTTCATCATACTATATTCATTTTATGTCTGCAACAATATTGCGAAAGTTGTGATATGCAAATTCACCAGCTCAGACCCTTAACCTGTAGAAGCTGCTGTTTTAACCAAAAAACAAAGACAAGATATAATTCTATGGCCTTTTCTTTTTCTCTTTTTCCTCAGTCGTGGTCCACACAATCAAACTCACCAGACGAGTCATCACTCTCTTGGGCAGCTCCTGGTTCAGAGAGTGGATTTCACTCTGCTTCAGCAACAGCTGAGACTCATCCTGAAACTCCACCTGCAACAGACAGAGACAGAGAGACAGAGAAAGTGAGAGGGAGAGAGAGAAGGAGAGAGAAAGTGAGTGAGAGAGAGAGAGAGAGAGTGAGAGAGAGAGAGAGACATTAAAAAGATTCAGTCCATACTAGAACAGGAGATCACACAACACAACAAACTCTGACTGTAATTAAAAAAAAAAAAAATGGAGATATATGCGTAAGCCCTTGACATAATGAACTTGAGGTAATGAACTATTTCAGTTGGAAAAAAGAAAATACAAGGGAAAAACTCCAGAGGCCTGAAGCACAGATGGACTCATAAAGGAAATGCTTTAATATACTGACCATAAATCCAACTACTGACCATTAACTGGCTGCTCTAAAACTTTTCCATTTAACTTGTGCTAGGCTGACCATCTCCTCAGGTTCATAAGCTTTAATCTTCAGGTGATAAATCTGAACCCATCAACTACGGAGGCATCTGCATGAACAAGATCTTCTGAACAATCGTGAACACATGAACTTCTTTTTAAAGATCAATACTAGTTTTATACAAAACTGTGAAAAATCAGAAAATGTTTGAAAATAAAATGCTAAATGTAAATATGTACAAAGAACTGACTTGAACTTCTTATTAAGTTGAAGGATCTTTTACTGATGTAATGCAAAGCTCACCTAACAACAGTGTAAACCAGCATACAAGTTCACAGAGACACAAGACCAATTACAGCTCCAGGTAAGTTACTGAATTTGCTGATAAATCGAGGTCTTCATGTAATTCAACAAAAGTCGAATTATTTTTGCTGATCTTTAACACTGCATGAATGGGTGGGGCTAAATTTATGTAGTCAGAATAAGGAGATACATTTAAATGTGTTGTTTTTGAAATCAGGTAATAAACAGGGAATAAACCGACCATGTTTACAGACTTTAAGCCTTTTTAATTCCAGCAAAATGATGATATGGGCCCTTTAATATCATCAAAAGAATCAGAATCACAATATGTAGCAATACTGATATTTTGTCCATATCGTGCAGCTCTGTCTCCGAGCCAGGCTGACGTGTGGGGAAACACTGCCATCTCTCTGTAGACACACTTTCTTTGCCTGTAAGATTCTGCATTTGTTTTTTTCTTCTCGAATTCATCTGAATTCTGAGACGCCCCTGCTGAAGATCTCGCAAACATTTAGTTTGTAGTTTCAACAGATGAAAGAAGCTGCAACCAGTGCAGCCCTGTTCAGCGATAGAACATCAAACCTGCCATCAGCCAGCAGCCTCGAGCACAGCTGCTCCTCTCTCTCTCACACAAACAAACATACACACACATTCAGAGCATAGCTTTGTTTTGGGTTGTTTTTGTTTTCACAGTGAGTATTTCAGGGAGACTAAAGGTGACCTGATTTCACTTGATACGAAAGAGAGAGAGAGAGAGAGAGAGAGAGAGAGAGAGAGAGAGAGAGAGAATAGGAGAAAGAAAGAGGAAGTAATAGCTGGGGCAGGAGAAAAGAAAGGAGGAGAGTAAAAAGAAATGAGGAAAGAACATAAGGGAGAAAGAGAGTAAGAGAAAAAGAGAAGTGCAGTGGGAAGGGTGAGGAAAGGGTGAGAGAGAGAGAGAGGTGTCTGATTGTGTGTGTGTGTGTGGTACTGCAGTTACACCCTCATTAAGAGGAGCTGGCACAGAGGAAGCATTCATACACACCAGGGAGAGAAGCAGAATAAAATTACTTCATAGTTCATAAGGGTGTGTGTGTTTGTTTTGTGTGATGTGTGCGTGCATGCATGCACACGTTTGTGCAAGTGGCAGAAAAATAACTGAAGAAAAAAAAAAGATGAAGAAAACAGATAAAGAATAAGAGAAAAATATAAATTGAGTGTTAGATGGACGGATGGACAGATTCTCTATTGATCCCAAAGATAAAGTCAGACATGGGCAGTGAACTGACAGATTGAGAAATCGACTGATAAACAGAGATAGAGGTCTGCCCAAAATAAGAAGCTTGATAAGAGAAAGATAAGAGAATCACACACACACACACACACACGTGAATATATGTATTACCATATACAAGCTGAATTATTATTTTTTTAAACCTCTGCTATCCGTAATCATGTTGAAACTCAAATCATAAAACCTGTGAGCACTGTCACAATCAGTTATTTGTAACAGAGTAATTTACTAATTATTTTCATAATTGATTGAATAAAAAATAAACAAATAAACATTACTGGACTGAAACAAACACTGAACAACACTCCTGTGAACACCACAGAACATAAACTACAAAGCCATTCATAAGACTTCATTAAATGAAATAAATGTAATAATGAATATAAATGGATCTGTCCGTTTCAAACAGTAAGAGAGAGCAGGAGACATCTTCACTGAGAAGATACATTATAACCTGGTATTTTTTTAATTGTGAAATTGAGTTTAATACAGGAAGTAATTTTTTCATCACTTGTCTAAAGATCTTTAATCCTGACAAAAGTTCCGTATCGGCCGAGGTGGACGCTGAACAGAAGACTAATTGAGTGAGCAAGTGAAAAATAAGCGAGAGAAAGAAGAAAAAAATGAAAGAGTGAAAAGAGAAAGAGAGCAAAGAAGGGACAGAAAAGAATGACAGAGAGAGAGAGAAAGAGAGGTACCTGGTAAAACCTGTGGACGTGCTCCTTGACGAAGGAGGCGTTGAGAACTCGTCCGTCTATTGTCTTTACAACCACCAGCTCTCCCAGTTCAGGAGGACCAGTACGCAAACAGTCATGACTCTGTGTGTGTGAGAGAGAGAGAGAGAGAGAGAGAGAGACAGAGAGAGAGAGAGAGACAGAGACAGAGAGAGAGACAGAGACAGAGAGAGAGAGAGAGAGAGAGAGAGAGAGAGACAGAGAGAGACAGAGAGAGAGAGAGA
>JBBPCX010070174.1:0-10816 GCA_037974365.1 Hydrocynus forskahlii | reverse complement strand
GGCCTGAGATGGTTCTAAGGCCTCTACAGACTTCGCTGACATTGTTCTGCTGAAGCTGGTTTTCCATCTTCTGCCTGCAGCTATCTTTTCCATCCCTGATCAGTCCTTTCAGCTCTTTGCACCCTTTTCAGCTCCTCTTTGTCTCCTGATTTGAAGGCCCTCCTCTTCTGCTCGAGGACGGCTTTTATTTCTGGTGTAATCCAGGGTTTGTTGTTGGGGAAGCACCGCACAGTCCTGGTGGTTACAGTGCTCTCCACACAGCAGTTAATGTAGTTCGTAACACAGGTGACAAGGCTGTCTGTGTCCTCCCCATGGTTATCACAGAGCACCCCCCACACAGTAGACTCAAAACAGTTTTTTAGAGCCTCCTCGCTCTCCTCCGACCATCTCAGTACTGTGCGAGTGACTGGTGGCTCCCTGCGCACTAGGGGCTCATACTCAGGAACAAGGTGCACCATGTTGTGATCTGATCTGCCCAGGAGAGGGAGAGGTGATGAACTGTATGCCCCTTTTGTGCTGGCATACAGTAGGTCCGGATCCCGGATCCCAAAAGACACCCTTTATGGCGAGCTTGCCTTTGGATCCAGATGTACAGGCAGGCCACTCCTCCGCTTCAAGGATGTGTGCAAAAGAGACTTGAGGGCTAGCAACATCCACCCAATTGACCTAGAGACCACAGCTGAAGACCGTAAATGTTGGAGACTCGCAGTAAACACGTGTCGAGCTAAACGAGAAAAGAAGAGAGGATCAGTGGGAGGTGAAGAGAGAGAGCAGACGACAGAGAACACAGCCAGTACTGACAGGCTCAAATGCAGGTTTTGCCTGCAGTAACTGCAGCAGACTGTGCCGCTCAAGGATTGGGCTGATAAGTCATTGCAGGCGCTGCCACTACACTGGCAAAAACCACAACCAAGGCGCAAACTCCATTGTCTCTTGAGACAGATGGTTGCCAACCAACCAGTAGGTCCAATGTTTTGTTGTCTCTGGTGGGGCATGTCACATACTGGGTGAACGTGGACAGTGTAGAGTCCAGGGAGACGTGACTGAGGTCGCCAGATATTAGAAAAAGGGCTCTAGGAGATCGCGTTTGCAGCCTGCTGACTACAGAGTGGAGCGAGTCACAGGCTGCCTCCGCGTTTGCTGAGGGGGCGACATACACCGTTATCGCGATAACATGCGAGAATTCCCTTGGGAGATAGTATGTAATCCTTTTCCATAACTATTGCTGCTTAGGACCCAGATAAATGGTTAAGGGTTATATGCAAGCTCCAGAAAACTAAAGACAGTTCACTTTCATCTCTGGTCCCTTTGTGTCTTCCCCAGTCCCCTATACTGCAAGGACTGTCCTATGTGTTTGTACTTTCCATGTAATTGATAAATAATTGGAGCATCGGTTAAGAGAAAAGCAGTTTTTCTTTCTTAAGTGTTTTCCTTTTGTTTCGGCCTGAGAAGTAATGAGGTTTGCCTCAGAAGGCCCAAGGAATCATAACTCAAACTGTTGAAATAACCTTGGTCATATTTGGTCTGTAATTGTTCAGCTATGAAAAAGTCGAACAGCCATGCTACTTAGTCATCTTAAAATTCAACTCTTAAAAGGATAAATGGAGAAATTCAGAACTCTTTAAGACAGTCATAAAGGGCCACCCACCCCCCAGCCTGTTGACACAGGGCCATGGGGTCCAAACCCAGAGACATGGCGTTTTCATTGATTTTAACACACCAACATATATTTCTGACATGTATAATATTCAGGATTGGGGAAACGCAACCACATTATATTCAAGTAACCTTTCTTTTGGTTTTATTTAACTGTTTGTGTCACTAAGTAGGGGTGTATTCAAATGTGTATTCAAAAGTCACAAGTCTATGAATGTTCATCCAAGTGTGTACATATTTGATGTCTATGTAAAGCTCAAATTATGATCCAGTTTAAACAGTCCCACATGAAAGATGTAAAAGTTATTAACTTTATTCTGCCGCCAAGGAATTCTTTCATTTCACAAGCCATCAAGAGCCCCCCCTCCCCCTTTTCACACCCTGCAAGGGGCAGGGGGTGTCCTCTGATTGGCTAAGGGCCAGATGGGCGGGGGAAGCAAGGACAGAGCCTGCTCGTCCATAAAAGCTGGACCTTTTGGCCACACAGGGGGAGGAAGTTTGGGCTGGGAGAAAGCTTGGGCCAGAGACGCTGAAAGAACACCTTAGGAAGGACCTTCAGCGCCTCTCCCAAACCACTCCACTACCTCCTCCGCCGGCTTCAACAACCAAAGACTTTTCTTCGTCTTCCCTGTCTGCAAGTCAAGACTCCAAGGCCTGACTCTGATCATTTCTGCGGCCACAAGACTGACGCCCGAGACCACACAATGTATCCGGGATCAGACGCACAAGTAAAACTTTTCTTTTTCTCATTTTGATAAGCTGGTGCAAAAAGGGATAATCATGTGTGCTAACTTGTACTTGAGAAGTTGGGCTGTTTCCGGGTTTCCTCTGGAGCTTGTTGATCAGGGACAGACAAACTGTTTCCATTATCCAATCCAATCCACTATCCATCCTAGCAGTACTCCGTTTATTTGTTTGATGTTTGTGTGTTATATGTTTGCCTCGTGTAACAATAAATGTCATTGTGACTAGTGACACTGTTCTTCTTCATTAAAGGTGGAGTCACTTCATGGCTGCGACCCATTGCCTATGCTCTTTAAATTAATAATAATTCAATTAAGAACGAATTCCCTCTCTCTTTTAACAGCGCAGTTAAGGAGAGTTTTACTTCTAACTGTATTCTGGTGTGAATCACATTGGTGGACAAGAGGTTCAAGCTGGAAATATTTGATAAGAGCCCTGCTTTGATATAAACCCCTAATTAATAAATAGATAATCAATTAATAAGTAACTATTCATTAATCAATTACTAAATATAAGGGTGAATCAGCCTAAACTGATTCTGGTGGAGAAGATCTAAATTACCCAAATTCTACATTTTAATAATTCATACACTGGCTAGCATCAGTGTGTGTAATAAAAGCTTGGATCATCTATCTGCCTAGAGAGAACAATGCCAGTGTGCAACTGTACGAGACTTGTGGAAACCATGTTTGCCACAAAATGCAACAACTCACATCAGTCAATATAGCCATATAGATTTTTACATTCAGTTTATTACTTAAGCTTGAATTTTCTGCCAAAAGATGATTCTTGGACAGTAGTCAGTTAGAGAAGGATCTGTTTTCCCAGACTTTTCTCTTAAGTAGGTTGTGTTAGTGTTTGAGTGCGTGTGTGCACTACAATTCTTCTTTGGCTGCTGCTTTCTGTGCATCCAGATATTTCTTCCTCTCTATCTCTTCCTACAAGATTAACACAAGCACAGAATAAAATTGCACAGAAAAGAAAACAAACACAATATCTAAAGAAAGATAGACACTGAGGGTGAAAAACAACTGACCCTTGCTTTGTCCACCTTGGCTTGCTCTCTTTCTGCAATCACAAATTCAACTACTGGTTCCAGTTTCCATTCACCAGAGTATGACACCACCTAAGACATAAGAACATAACATAATTAGCATTTTGCTCTACTACAGACACTCCACAGCAAATATCAAAAACTGTAAAAGCAGACAATGATCTTTTGTGTGACACTTTTGAAACTCCTCATTTTAAGGTAATAACCAGTTCTATTCCTAATTATACTATGTGGTATTGACTAGTATATGAATATTTCTTACCCTTTCAGCATAGACTGCAGGAAACATTTTAATAGATGGATATCTGTCTGTCATGTGAAGATTTATGTCATTTGCAGTGACATCGATTCTAGCAACGATCACATCTTCACTGTCACTAAAGTGTTCTGCAAGCTTTTCCCACAAAGGAAACAGTGCTTGGCTCTCTGAGCTCCATGAGGCATCTGGACAAAAATAGTTTTTTTTGTATAAAACTTTTTCCAACATTTTGAGACATTACAAAGTTTCAGTGCTATAAATTATCACTATTACGGTCATTGCAGTTTCATGAAATCTGTCAAGTAGCTAAACAAGGATCAACTGAATGAAGAGCAGGGCTTCTTAAATGCATCATAACTACAAGAAGTGCACCAAGAAATGAGGCAACACCTACAGAACAGGATTAAGACATTCTTTTCATGGTTGAAGGCGACTCTTTCAAAGTTAAGCCCCACCAGCTCCTTCACTGGCTGCTTGTCCCAACCATCAGGGACTGGCTCACTTTGTAGCTTTGGCTATTAACGACATGCACAGACACATATAAACAATAACAATAAACATAAACAGAAACATATATACAATAGCCTGATTGGAACATCATGAAAAAGGAGCATACTGTGTTTGAGAGTAGTGTGCGCACTCACCTTAGCATTCCCTTGAAGATAGCTTTCACAAAAGTCTGTAAAACTTTGCATATCCAGGAGATCTGAAGGTAACTGATATTGGAAGTTGTCTGTCAAATTAACCATTCGCACAAGTGGTGCATCTTCTTTCCTCACACGAAAGTATTCCATGATACGCCCATTCCGGTGCTCACCCGTGTCAATAAGCACAAATAGAACCTATGTCAAATATTAATATTCTTTTATTAAATCATGATGTAAGTGTATAGTGAAATTACTTTCAAAATTCTCTATCACAGTATCATAATAATGCTGTCTATTTTGTTGATAAAGACATTGTTCATTGTTATTTATGGACATTAATAATGAATGGACAATAACATAAAATAAAAACAAAATCAATATATTAAAACACTGTGTCCATACTTTGCCTCTAAACTGTTTTGCAGTGACTTTGAAGGCGTGATATATTTGTCTAAATTCTTTCTCGGCCTTGTCAATAAACAGAACCAGGTGATTCTCCACCACTGAATTTAGGATTTTAGATGATGTCTAAAATAAAGCAAAGAGTACATAAATGAGACCAATACAGAAACATGGGTTGAACTATGATTTATAGAAAAAATGTTTTTCTTGCTTCAATACCTGTTTAGAAGGAAGTCTAGAATACATACCTTGCCATTGTATTCTGTCACCAGAGGCATCTCATGGATTCTGATAAAATGAATGACATTTTCTTTCATTGTTTGACTTGTCATCTCAAATTCTTCTGCAAGTTTTGACTGGGACAACAACAAATATGTAAACATTTAAGGCACATGTATCACAGATTTCAACTTTGCCTAAATTTAGTGCTTATGTAACCAGCAGTGGAAGCTGGTTACTTAGAGGTTATTTATGCAAACATATGCATAATATGAAGACATTAAAAATTTGGCAATCTCAATGTAGCAGTGTTGATTTTCATTTACCATGAGGCAGACATTCGGATTTTTTACCTTCCTGAAAAGCAGAACTGAGTCACCAATTATGTTGTACTTGCTGAAGATCTGCTTGCAGTGTGTTACACCAAAGGGCAGGTCAGCAACATCAGCTGCCACGTCATAAAATACTTTTACTACACCCTCCTCTACATCCTAATGAAACACAGACAAAACAAAACATGTCATTAATAAGATACTTATACACCATCTTCACCCTCTAGCTTCACATTAGGTATCATCAGCTTAGACTCCAGCTGCTCCAGAGCATCCCATTCAAGTGGCAATTTGGAAATTACACAAGCTATTCACAGCTGATCACCTGTGACATCAATCTGCTCGATAATTTTGGTAACACAGCTTTTACAGAAGTCCTCACCTTAAACAAGCCAAGAACAACCAGATCATCTTCTGCAATAAAGCACTCTAACTGGCTGAGATCACTGAGGAAGTCAGCACTCGGGCCCTTTCTCCTCTTAAGCCATGTCTGGATGGAAGTGGAGCTCTTCAGAACTAAAGCAAAAAACAGCATGTGCCCTTATCCAATGTTTTAATTACTTGTCAGGTTACTATATACAGTGTTAAAGTAAACTATATATTATATCCATGTTCTAAATACAAAGACAACTAATGTATCAGTTACTATAACACCCTTACTTTACGAAGCTAATAAGACAATCTAGTTTCTGCTGGTTTTTAGTCACCCAGGTTAATGTACGGTCTACAAAACAAATGAAGTCAGATATTCCCTGACCAATCCAAGAGGCTTTAGCAATTCAAATCGATGAAGCGCCTTCAGGTGAGTGGCAGAAACCTATTGTATTTATACCAATTTGAAAGAATGATTCATGTTAATGTGAGCCACAAGTCACAAGTAAGGTAAAGAGGCATGTGTTACTTTCTAATTATACTTTTCTTTTCCATAAACAGTTTTACCTGCATTGAGTATTATAGTTCTTGCACATCAAAACAGGTAGATCAACAGGTAAACAAAATTAACAATTTTTCTCCTGATAAGAGATAGGCCACTGCTCTATGTTTCCATGAGTGACCTGTCAGTTTTCTGATTATACTGAAGAGAATTCTAGGTGCTTACACCTCCAAAATAATGGCTAAATATTTTACAATTAGCCTACATGAGTAAAACTTTTCTTTCAAAATACCTGGACAGTGAACAGGGTTATTTTTGTCTCCAGATAGGTACAGTCGTAAAGATGGCACAGCAGTAACGTTTAAGGTCTTGGCAAGGTCTTTCTGTTTAGTCACATCCACTCCTCCAAGTTTCACATCTGACTCAGCTTCCTTTAACTCCCCGGCTGCCTTTGTGAATTCCAGAATTGACCCAAGAGACTCTCCAGAGAGAGGAGCATCTGCAAAAAGTACCAGCATACAAAGTTTAATCATAACTAGGGCTGGGCACTTTAACATGGTATCACATTAACCCATTATTTACTTAACGCAGACAACTATTTTATCGCGCTTTAACGCAGATTTAAAAAAAAATCCTTTTACTTTGAAAGTTCGTTTTTTGTGCTCGTTCGTGCGTGCGTGCAGAGTGTAGCTCTGCGTCTCGGCTGGTTTTCACGGGAGTCAGATGTCCCATTATTTTTGTGCATATTATATGGTTAAAAGTAATGGGACACCTGACCATTACACCAACAGGGACTTTAATGACACTGCATTCAGATACATAGACTTTCATATGGAATTGTTCCCCCTTTGCTTCTGCTATAATGGTTCTGCCCCCATGCTCTGGCCTCTGAGGGTAACTTGTTTTTCTATAGCAAACCAGATAAAATGTGAATGCCCTGCAGCGGCAAATCGCTTTGGCGTTATACTCTATTACATTAATGTTTGAGTTGAGATTTACAAGAAATATTTTAACTGCAACTTTGTAATTGAACACTAAGGGAACACTGTTGTTATAAAGATCTTTATTTGTTTAAAGTGTTTGCAAACCAAATGTTATAGCAGTTTTGTTCATATAGCAGTACTTTTTAAATAAAAGTGCCCGATACACTTTTTAATTATTTAATTTTGCGTATAACCACGCGATTAAAATTTTAATCGTTGCCCAACATTAATCATAACATAGCTGAGCCATTTTCACAAGTAGCGGTATTCAAAATGACACCATAAATGTAAATGTATCACATTCATTTATGGTTTATAACCGAACCAATGCCTTTAACCATAACTGTAGAATAAAGAGAACTTTTAGTATGTAACATAATGGGCACTGGAATTTGTTCTAAGAGTAGGTTTAGTACATATCCAGAAAACCATTACAGATTATTATCTTTCTTTTTCAAACTCTTGCATTTTTTCAAGTTGAAGACTTGTAACAGAGATATTCAGTTCCAGATTTTCCCTTTGTGTAATACAAATGTTGATTATCGTAGGTCTACTTCCAACCCTTGTTACTATTGTGGGAGCTAATGTGATAAACTAGTTTTGCCTTCCCGTAATCCTGACCTTACCCTTCTTAGAGTAAATCATTTTTTATGATTGTATCTTCCACTGAAAGACTTCATAAACAGTCAAAACACCAACAAATTTGTTTCAAGTAAATGCTGACCTATCTGAAAGAAGGGAAATGTTTCGAGAGCATTACTTTCTGTAGTTACATACCAATCATTTGCAGAAACAAATTTGCACAGCTTTGTGAAAGCTGTTCGCACATACTCACAGAAGTGCACCAGTAACTGGCTATGTTGTGTAAGAGCTTGGTTGAAGTTCCAGTCAGTCAGCACCAGCACATCTTTGTCCTCTTGAATCAGCTCAGTATCTTTGTCAGAAAATGTTCCCCACATGCACGCATTTAGCAAGACGTACAAGACATATACCTGCACAGGCTTCATGCTGCCTTTCAATGCACTGAATACAGGGGCCTAGTGACCTTTAGAAGGTATGTAAGAGAAGGTGTGAGTGTTTAATGACGCTTTGTTGTAACTGATAATCTATGTGTACTTTGGTAAGGACTGCTAACAACCAATAGGAGGGGAGAGAATGAAGTAGAGGGATATCGTGGCACATGCACAGGCCAGTGTGAGGGTGACCTTATAGAGAAAAATAGCTGAGTTCTCTCTTTTGACTTAGTTTGATTTTGCTCATATGCAATATGTTCATTTATGCATATTTAGAAATTTTAAAGGTCCATATCACACATTTTTCTTGCCTTTTACTTTCTACTCAGACATTGCCCTTATTATACCAATCAAAAATAGCCATCATTAATTTTCCCATGACCATATTACAAGCCATCTTTAGTCTACCTAATTAAAGCAGGCTTCTTTTTTATGCTGTGCCTGTAAGACTGAAATATGTAAAAGTCCTGGCCAGTATTGTGACTCATTCAAAAAGCAGTGTGGCTGCTGAAACATTCCTTATAACTTCAGTATGAATATGCGTAATGACAATGTATTTTTTGTAACTGGTCTGGGCTGGAGTAACAACGCGTACCATGAAGAAAAATCCTTTTTCACATATAAATTTAATTGATTTAACAAAAAATATTTTTTTGTAATCATCTGAAACCACAACACACTTTTCTAAACCAGTTTTCTATGCTGATCTACTTTCAGTTTTTTTCAGTCACATCAACTTTTTGAATTATGAGTAACATTAGATTTGCAATAGACTTTTTATTAAACCGCAGCTTTTTATTAAACCACTGGTACCAATCAAGTAACTGTTTCAATATTTTCAGTGCGAAGTCAGATAGGCGCACACTGTGGCACAGATATAATGATCAGTGTCAGTCAGCTACCACTTTTTCTTCAAAAATGCTTAGCATATGATTATTATATGCTAATTATGCCAACTACCATGCACTGTACGTGCTAGGGAAAAACTAAACATAGATTTGAAATCAGCATGAAAAACAACAAAACCCACATAAACTTCTCTGATGATTTTGACCTGTTGACCTGTGTAATTAGTCAATTTTCATTCTTGTCCTTCTTTTATTTTTACTGATCTGTCAGTGAACAAAATATTCTTATGTAGCTGTACAAATCCCTGGTGTGAAATCCCAAAGTGCCTGTAGTAAACGTGCAGCTACTCTAGGTTTTGCCATAAGTTAGCTTACAAAAGCCTCAAGCATTTTGGGTTTTGAGTATTTAGATGTAGCTCCTCATGGATATAGTAAGTATGAAAAGTAGAGAAGTTTGCATCTCTTCATGCCTCTGAACTGACAGCCCTTTGGGCAAGTGGGGCATGAAACATTTATTGTAGAGCCACAACCAACCAGCTCTAACCACTGCAACTTGTTATATACATTATAATAACTGAGGCCCTCATATAAAAGCATCACAGATGAAGTAAATCAGTTTGTCACGGCATTCACATTAGCAAGGCAGACTCATTATGCTCTTCCTTGCTTCAAACAAGTGACTTATCATGAATTTATACTACATATCTCTCCAAGCCCAGACATTGCAGTTTGTTTGGCATTTAATTAACTTTAAGTTTTATGGTGACCTGTGGTGGGTTTAAAATATGTGTGGAAAGCTGAAACCACTATATTGGTTGGGAGTTTGTCCTTTATAATGCCCATCTTTAGTTTTGTGACACTCAGTGGCAGAGAACTGAACTTAAGTTTCTGTGCTGACAGGTAAGCTAACAGGAAATAAATACAGTAGCTGTAGGCCATTTGTTGTGGGTACTAAAAGCAGGTTCAAAACAGATGGCCTTGTCAAGTTATATATGCAACGTATTATAACTAGTCAGTGCATACAGAGATCTGTGAGATGGACTGGTGACCAACAGTTACATACACGAACACTACAGGCAAGCTGGTCAATAGGAGTGGTAGGTTCAGATAAGGTGTTCATCCAGGGAGGGGTTACTATAACTGTAGGCCCATGAAATACCAGATCTGCAGCATTATTTGAAGAGAATACTCATTATCAAAGGCCTGACAAAACAATTAGATTTAAAGACTGAAACTGTGTGCCACAGGTAAATGACAGCAGGTAGGTTAGTTCACAAGTGCAGGGTTCTGCTGTATTTTTCATTTTTCATTATATCTTAATAGGAACTGAGAACACCTGTACCTTGTGATCAAAGTAGGCAAAGTATCTTAAAGTAGGCAATCGGTTCACACAACTGTAAAAGGTCAAAAGACATATTTTGTCATCGATGCAGAATTCACATAATAGGCAATAAAAGAGGACAGCGACTTTCTGGATTAACAGGAATTTGCTTGGGCTCCTATTGTATGCACACACATACACCCACACACACACCAGATTACTTTTATATTGTTGTTCAAATGTTATGCTATAAAAAATAACATGATTGGACACTTGTTGGACTGCTGTGATAGATTGTATACCATCATATTAAACATCGGTGTTTAGGAAATGTACAGTGGGGGAAATAATTATTTGTTCCCCTGCTGAATTTGTAAGTTTGCTGATTTACAAAAAAATGAACAGTCTCTTAATTTATGAGGTAGTTTCATTTTTATGGAGAGAGACAGAATATCAACCAAAAA
>JBBPCX010070173.1:0-10818 GCA_037974365.1 Hydrocynus forskahlii | reverse complement strand
CTCAGCATTCAGCACCACCAGTATACTGATCACCGCCTGATCATCTGGAATCATCTGCTCCTGGTTCTTCACTGGATTTAGGCCTCATGTTGGTCTTTGTTCTGCTTGAATGATTCATATGTAGGTCACTGTCTTAACAAACATAAAACATTTCTCTGAAACTGGTCAGGTTCAGGGACTGGACTGAATATGAGAGTCTTTGAAAGTCCTTCAAGGAGCCTGGAGAACTGTTCCTCAAGACCACATTAAATATACAAGAAAGTCTGGCTGTTTGGAAGCAAAATATGAAGAAAGAGGGATGGCTGAAGACTTTTGTTCTCTACAAAGGCCATAAAAGATGTGCTAAAAGTGCATGAAAGAAGAGTTGAAGGAAAATAGCAGTGAAGGGGTTAATACCTCAGGCTCTTTTGGCTCTGGAATGTGGGAATGGGTGCTTGGATAGTGGCGATCTATAAAAGTGGTGCTGAAATGAGACTTGTGCTAGAGTTTCAGCACCTTGGACAGCGACCAGCAACCCAGGAGAGACTTGCTTGTTGTTTATGAGCTGATGGCCACATCCATCAACACAATTAATTAGCATTTCTGACCTAATTAGTGTGGTTATGTTTATTTATGGCAACACAAACATCCGATCAGGTCCGTATCAGCAAATAATCGATATTAAATTGGATTCAACATGGTGACAGGAAAACCCAATATGACTTATATCACCGACTCCTCATAGGGGCCTCTACATTATTCAGCGGCTTGTAATATGCATAATACTCAAGTATTAATTACCCTTTTAATATGCATATTCAAATCAGCAATGCCCATTCTGTCAGCTCAGGATTACACAGCCAGGCTTGAGAGTCTTATTTTTCCTTGTCTTTACGGGACAGTCCTGATAGGTTACAAATAATTTAACAAACAGGCCTTTTTCTGTACCGACAACCTTTGCAGTTCACTCTTCAGTGAAACTTCTGTTAGGAAACTTTGGGATGGACAATAAGATGTTAAAATTATTATTATTGTTATAAATTAGGTCACAATATGTCGTGTTTTTGGTACATTTTCTTATCTTGCATTACCAAGCGGGCATCCGTTCCGATTAAGCCATTTATATTTATAGTTTTTGATTAGGTATACATTTGATTTTCATAAAATACATACAGTTTTTTAAAAATGTGGCACGACTGGCTTTTTTTTCTGTGCCGAATGATCAAACCTCCCCTACCACTCCCCCCTACTGTTAAAACATCTGCTCAGAAATGAACACTGAACACGTCAGCTCATTATGGATGTATTAGGGGTACACAATCAGAAGATTTTGATTTATTGTTTTGATTTCAGACAATCTGTGATGCAGATTGTGGTGTAAAAAGGCTTTTGCTCTGCATCGGAATGCTGCTGATACACCTGCACCAAAATGCTGTAGCAAAACAGCCATAAGTGAACTATAATGAATATGTAAACTATAAATGAAAAGATGTAAAAAAAAAACCCAAGTTTCCTATCTACGATGAAATAATCTGTAACAGTACATGTCTGACTCCTATTATCTGGTTGTGTGGTGATACAGAGTCAAATTCTAGACTTTAACTGTAAATGCACTCGTTAACTGTTTCATCCCATTGGATGTCACTTAATATTGGCTCTTTAATTTGCTAGTTAAATACCTAATAGTTGTTTGGTGATCCACATTATAATTCTAGTAGATGACTGAATATAATTGACATTTGAATATGATATGACATTTAATGACTAATACAGGTACTCAAATAGTGAACACACTGTAAATTGATTTGTTAGCAAAGAATGTTGCATATATGTTTAGTCATTTTTAAGTAACATACAAAACTTTTGAATGGTGTGTGTGTGTGTGTGTGTGTGTGTATACACAAACATACATACACAGACCCATTGAAACAGTCTGAAATTACGTCAGATAGAATCTTTTTCACATTAACATTAAAAAGTCCCTTCTTCTGTAAACTTATCATTTTTGACAGCAACGGTTAAATGAATAAGTATATTAAAACTTTCTTTGTCGATGACTAATATTCTTGCAAGGTCTGTTTTTTTTACTTTTTTTCTTTCACCTATTTATGCTTATAGTTAATTGCTTTGGCATTTATGGAACAGTCAAGCCAACAAACACCGTCGAACTGAGAGACAAATGAAAAAGAAAGAAATGAGGACGAAAGGGAGGAGGACAAAGAGAAAGATGTAGAGAGAGAGAGACAAGAAGGAACAGAAAAAAAATAATAGAATGAAGAGAATGAAGGGAAATGACAGAAAGAGGGGTAGAGTGAAGAAAAAGAAGAGAATGTGGAGAAGGGGAGAAAGAAAAGGGCAGGAAAAAAGAGGATAGTGGGGGAAGATGAGGAAAAAGAGAAGCACAGTGAGAGAGAGAGAGAGAGAGAGAGAGAGAGAGAGAGAGAGCTTCGGTGTTTTAATTAAATCTGACCTTTAGAGTCGGTGCATAAGCATTAATTGATACTGGACGTAAACAGATCTGTGAGCCATGGTGTGATAAACCTTCTTCTCTGCAGGAGGCTCTGCACTGTGTCCTGTTACTCACAGCACACACACACACACACAAACACACACATACACACACGTTTGAGCTTTCACTCTGACTTCGACTAAAATGTCTTTTTTATAGTTTCGTTCAGGTTTATGTGTGGTGTGTGTGATCAGTCTACAGTGGGAACACAGAATATCACTCTTCTTAAACAGTGTCTTTATTTAACACCCACATCCACTCTGTCTCTCAGTCTCTCATGCTTTCTCTCGCTCTCTTTCCCTAGTTCTTTTCTACTCTCACTCTCTCTTCCCCTCTCTTTTTCACCTCTCACTCTCTCTCCTTCCCTTGTTCAAACTCTCTCTCCCATCTTCCAGCTCTCTCTTTGTATTCTCTACCCGTCTTTCATTTTTTCTCTCTGTTGCTTTCTCTTGTTCTCTTGCTTTCTTTCTCTCTCTTTTGTTTTTTCTTTCTCTGCCTCTATCTCACCATCTTTCTTTGCCTGCACTCTTCTTATCTCATGTTTTCTCTCAATCTCTTTCTTTTTCTCTACACTCTCTATGACCTCTCTGTCTCTCTCTCTCTCCCGCTCTTCTTTTTCCTCTTTAGTCTCTGCCTCAGTCGCTCTGTGCCTGTCTCCTCTGTCTCTAGATATCTCTCTCTCAATATCTCTATATCTTGCTTTCTTCTCTCTCTCTCCATCTCTCTCCCCTTTCTCTCTCTCTCTCTCTCTCTCTCTCTCTCACTCCTCCTTTTCTGAGAAACTGTCTGTCTCTCAGGAACTGAGCTCATTTATGATTCATAGCTGTGAGATCTCACCTGTCTTGATGAAAGTCTAGATACCTCCTCCATCACCCGCCCACCAGCTCGCCCAGTCTGTGTTCTCTCTCTCTCTCTCTCTCTCTCTATCTCTCTCTCTCTCTCTCTCTCTCTCTCTGTCTCTCTCTTTGTCTCTCTCTCTCTCTCTCTCCCTCTCTCTCTCTCTGTCTCTCTCTCTCTCTCTCACACACACACACACACACACACAGACATTATCACACAAACATGTAATATGGAATAAGGAACGACACATCTGTTCTATTTTAGTCCACAAGCCTATATGCTCTTATATATACTCACACAGAATACACACACACACACACACATACTGAAGCCCCCAGTAACTCAGCTGTTCTTGTGACTAACGGTTCTGGCTTGTTCTCTTCTCTCGCCTGTGCCCTCCTTTGACCTTTGACCCCCTGCAGGTATGATGAGTCACCCCCCCATTCCCATCTCAGAGCTGGCGGAACACACTGAGCTTCTGAAGGCCAACGATAACCTGCGGCTCTCCCAGGAGTATGAGGTGACTAATGAGAGAGAGAGACCGCGGGGGGGAGAGAGAGATAATACGAGAGAGAGAGAAAGAGAATAAGAGAGAGAGAATAAGAGAAAGAAATTAGAGAAAAAATAGGGAGGCAGGGAGCGAAAGAAACAGACAGATAACACAAGAGAGAGAGAGAAAGAAGAATAAAAAGGGGCACAGAGAGAGAAAGTAAGAGAGAGAAGCTAGAGGGGCTTGGGGGGTAAGAGAGATAATACAAGAGAGAGAATATGAGAGAGAAAGGAGAGAATAAAAAGGCAGAGAGAAAGAGAGACAGGCAGAGGGAGAATAAAAGAGAGAGGCTGATGGGACTTGGGGGAAAGAGATATAATGCAAGAGAGAGAGAGAATACCAGAGAGAGAGACAATATGAGAGACACAGCAAGAGAATACTAGAGAGAGAGAGACAGAGAATACCAGAGAGAGACGGAGAATATGAGAAAGACAGAGAGAATACTAGAGAGAGAGAGAGAGAGAGAGAGACAGAGAATATGAGAGAGACGGAGAATATGAGAGAGACAGAGAGAGAATACTAGAGAGAGAGAGAGAGACAGAGAATATGAGAGAGAGAATATTAGAGAGAGAGAGAGACAGAAAATATGAGAGAGAGAGAGACAGAGAGAAAATATGAGAGAAAGAGAGAGATATGAGAGAGACAGGGAGAGAAAGAATAGGAAAGAGAGACAGAACAAGAGAATACAAGAGATACAGAGAATATGAAAGAGAGAGACAGAGAAAAAATACAAAAGAGAGAGAGACAGGGAGAATAAGAGAGAGAGAGAGAGAATATGAAACAGACAGAGAGAAAGAATACGAATAAGAGACAGAGAGATATGAGAGAGAGAGAGAGAAAATGAGGAAGAAAGGCGAGAATAAAAGAGAGGCAGCGAGAGATGCTGGAGGGTTTGTGGAAAGGGAGGGAGAGAGAGATTCAGAGAGAAACGAGTTGAGAAAAGAGAGAACGGGTAGAAAGGTGATATAAAAGTGAAACAGTCAATGAGACAGTGGGAGAAAAAGAAAAGTGAAAGAAAAAGAAAGAGCTTAAAAAGTAAGAATGAATTAACTAGAGGGACAAAGAGAGGAAGAAAGAAAGAAAGAAAAAGAGGTGACCTCTAAACTTTTGGAAATAAAAGTTTGGAGTGAACTGAATTTGAAAAGAAGAGAGAGAGAGAACAGAATGAAAAGAGAAAGAAACAGACTAAGAGAGACTGAAAAAAAAGGTTGAAAAAAAAGATTGAGAAGAAAATCGCTGAAAAAAAGGCCATGTGTTGCTGAGATGTTGGGAGGGAGAAGGAAAGAAACGAGAGAGGCTTAAGTAGCAGAGAAGAGAAAGTAGTAGTGTGAGAAAGAAAATGAGTGAAGGGAGAGAGAGAGCGCAAGGCGCAGAGAATTGGAGAGAGAAAGTCGGGGAAGAAGAAAGAGAGAGCATGTTGGAATGGGCTGGTTGTAAAATCCAAGGTGACCTTGCTGAGGCACATCACAGGCAGCTGTGCTGCTGTAGCTGAGGGCCTGTGGAAGCGGCGCATTATACAGACCATGTTTTATTGAGGACTAGCTGTGAGCACTTTTGCTCATCAGGGAGGGAAAAACAGCAATAATACTCGGCTTCCTCATCCGACTGAGTCAACGTTCGCTGTCCGTTCGGCTCCGAGAGAGCAAATCAGCCAGACGCCGCTGCCCTCGTAGCACTGTTCTAACCTTTTTAAGTCCGTAATTGTAAAACTAAATTGTTTTTATTGTTGCTTTCTCTTTTTTGTCACAGTCAATTGATCCTGGGCAGCAGTTCACGTGGGAACACTCCAACTTGGAAGTGAACAAGCCGAAGAACCGCTACGCCAACGTCATCGCCTACGACCACACCAGAGTCATCCTCGCACCGGTGAACGGTACGGAAGGTAGTGCCTTCTCTGGCTGTATGGACTTCGGTCCATCTCTTTCAATCCAGTCACTCTTGTGTAAAGTGTCCATTTGTCATATGTGAACACACCACAGTTTTCGCTGTATTTATTCACCAAATGAAGCAGCGGGCAACCAGAAACATAGCGCCCGGGGAGCAGTTTGTGGGGACGGGACCTTGCACAAGGGAACCTCAGTGGTGCCACTAGCAGTCCTGGGATTCACACCCATGCCTTTCTGATCTCAGGGGCAACTCCCTAACCACCAGACCACCAGCTGCAGTTTGTCAGCAAAACTGCATTCATTTCAATAGAATTTGCCACAAAGAGTGATTTCACGTTGCAGACTTCCAGGGCGAATAAATTTCACCTTGACTTGAACTTTTGCGCATGAATGAGCTTCTTCAGCCAGTAGCGCTGCTGCCTTGACTGCATTAACCTCTAAAGGTCCTTCGTATTGTGAGGGTCAAGGCAATCAGGTTTAATGCATAAAAGAAAAGTAATCAACATAAACGAGAGGTCTGGGGTGACACAAAAACACAAGAAAATATAAACAAGTTTCTCCGAAACATTAGCAAAACAGAACACAGGCAGGATTACAAGAATGTTACAAAGACCAGCATTAGGAGAGAGTTTTACAAGCAGTTTACAAGGAAATATACACAAACACAAACTGAAACACAGGGGGTGTGTATAAATATATATTAGGGCTGAGCGCGTTAACACATAATAATAAAATAATTGTGTTAACGCACTATTATTTTATCATGCATTAACACAGGTTTTTTAAAAATGTGTTTATTTTGAAATGTGTTTATTTACTTTCAAGTAATGGTAGCGCTGTACGTGTCGGCTGGTTGTCGCAGGGGTCAGGCATTCCATTACTTTTGTCAATTTAATATGGACAAAAGTAATGGGACTCATTACTTCATTACACCAAAAGAGACTTTAATAACACTGCATTTAGATACATAGACTTTAAAATGGAGCTGGTCCCCCTTTGCAGCTGCTATAATGGTTCCGTCCCCCATGCTCTGGACTCTGAGGGTGACTTATTTTTCTGTAATAAACCAGATAAAACATGAATGCCCTGCAGTGGCAAATAGCTTTGGTTTTATATTTGGTTTGATTACATTAATGTTTAGCATTTGTTGTAGGTGAGCTGCAGCCACACACAACACCCCACAACCACCAATCACTTTTGTTTAATTGTTTTTGATGGTTAGAGAGCCAGCTACAAACGTCTAGTGTGACCGTGGCCTTGTGAAATTTTCCTCTCTGAATGTAATCGATGAGCCTAGACATGTTAGGTACAAAGCTACAAGGTTAACATAGTAAAGAAAGCATTAGTATTTGAATTAGCAGTGTTCAGACACTGGGTAACACCATAAACTGTTGAACTGGTCAAAATTACAGACAAGAGACCCTGTAATTTTGTCTGTTTTTTGTAGATACCTGTGTCATACATGCCGAGAAACCACACAAGCAAGTCTATTAGAGATCACTTTCCACTTTTTTCACATTTTCTACATAATTCAGATAAGATGTAAAAGTCATTCAGGGTGAAAAAGTTTGAAACATATAGATTCAGATGAAAGGAGCCAGCACAAATATAGTAATTTAGTTACAATCCAAAAAGCATGACTGAACCCACATGTGTCTTCTGAATGTTTTATGTAAAGTTAATTGGGGTCAGTAGTCCCTTATGATGTACTACATGTACCTCTCCAAAGTTTTAAAGCATGCTTTTATCTCAAAACTCTGAGAAAACAAGGCATTAGTCAGTGTATTTATAACCATTTTGTGTAATACCTTTCTGTGAGGGAGCTTCTAGAGGCATTAAACCATTTAGACGTCTGGTTCCATTCTCCACCACTATGAGATTCTGACAATTTCAGAATTCACAATTCTGACTCATTAAGGTTCTACAGAATGGAGCGTTTCAAATTAGTTGTTTACGTCTTAACCATTTGCTTATGCCGAAGTGTTGAAAAATCAATGCAATTTCAGACAGCAGATGACTATAACCTGCAGGGTTTTTTTTATTCTGATTGGTGGGGAAGCTTCTTCTGTTAGCTACGTTAGCCTTATTGCTCCATTGCAAAGAGACAGAAGCAAATTTTGGATGCCAAATCTGAATCGACAACATTTAGAATAGAAAAGGGGAAAACTTACTTTGGGTTCAATTTGAATTTTCATCAAACTATTCCTTTAATATGTTGTATACTTTTATAAGGGCAATAGTAATGGTCCCTTCAGGCCTCCTGATGTTAAAGCAGACTACAGCTTTACTGCAAATTACAGAGTCGCTGCATTTGAGCAGAACTGTGGCTCTGGAAAGTTTTCTGTTCTTAACCGGGAGTTGGTCTCGCAGAGATGAAACCCGCATGCCCACGTCTGATAAAAATTTTAAAGGAGCGTGCTTGGCTGATGGTGCTGTATTTATCTTGGGCTTCCTCTTTTTTGTTTATTGGCTGTCTGGGCGAATGAAGACCTCGTCTGGATGGGGCTGTTACAGGGCTGAGCGCTCTGTGACCCACATCACTGCTAATCCTGGAACGGAAACAACTCCCCGTTTGATGCCTAGTGCACCATGGAGGGTGCAAAAGCCATTAGCCATTAAGTCCTCTATGGTGCGCTGAAAGTCAAAAAGGGAAGCCGTTTTGGCTCAGACATAGTGGGAATGAATAATATGCCGTCAGTGGAGATGCATTTTAATGGAGTATCGCAGTGTGTGTCTGTTCATATTTACATAGATATCAATGCCAATTATGCCTCCCTCTTTTTATTATAGAACAAAACCCGGCAGCTCCAGTGTAATTCACTATAAATGTTTGTTTAATGGTCTCATGACGGCACACACACACAGATTTTGGCGCGTGGTCTTTCTCAGGGCAAGACTAAACAGCCCCTATCCTACATTTATCTTTTTACATTTTTTCCAGCACGTTCACTAATAGCATTTTTAGTTTTTAATAGCATTTTTAGAGTTTTATGTCACAAAATAACATAATGCATTTACATAGCTTATTATTAAACAGGCTGTAAATGACGGTAGTTCTATATTGTGCCTCACTGAAAAAGCAGCCTAGACTGAATTACTTGTTATAACTTATTATTACTTATAACTTCACTGTGAATGGGTGGAGTGAAGCAATAAGCTGAATAATAGGGGTGTGTGTGTGTGTGTGTGTGTGTGTGTGTGTGTGTGTTTGTCTAAATGTGGACAGTTATCACACGATTAAACAATATTATCGTGATCCAAATTCAGTTCAGCACCACTTTTCCATATAGCTTGCACTTTATGTTTCTTTAATATTTCATTATAACAAATATTTTCTACACAGATGACACATAACAGTGTTTACATCCAGTGGTTTTCCATGTTTGGTTCGTGGGAAGGGAGCTAAAATATTGCTAAACATTAAAAGCACCTTTTTAAGACCTTTTCATGAGTCTTATTAAAAAGTGGGTCGCTCATTCATGCTCTCATTGATTGTAATCAGGTGTTACAGGCAGTGACTACATCAACGCAAACTACATCGATGGCTACAGGAAGCAGAACGCCTACATCGCCACGCAGGGTCCACTGCCCGAGACTTTCGGAGACTTTTGGAGGATGGTGTGGGAGCAGAGAGCAGCATCTGTCGTTATGATGACAAAACTAGAAGAAAAATCACGGGTGAGAGACTATTTAGTGTATGTGTGTGTGTGTGTGTGTGTGTGTGTGTGTGTGTGTGTGTGTGTATGTAAGTGTGGTGTGAGGTGTGTTGGGTGCACTTATTTGCGTTTGACAGAGAACTACTGCTTTCTGCAGTGTTTGTGTTCTTTGTAGATGAGGTGTATGTGACTGTGTTTGACGTGTGTTGTTGTGTGTGATTTGTGCATAGATGTGTGTGAGGTGTGTGTAGTTGTGTGTGAATGAGACAGTAAGTGTACTCTCTCCCCCTGTACTTGTGTGTATTGAGCTCTTTCTGGGTCTCTGTGTAGATAAAGTGTGATCAGTACTGGCCCAGCAGAGGGACTGATACGTACGGCCTGGTGCAGGTCACCCTGCTGGACACCATGGAACTGGCCACGTTCTGCGTTCGGACTTTCTCACTGCACAAGGTGAACACACACACACACACACTCACACACACACACTCAATTCACTAACCAAAAATAATAATAACAATGGATAAAATGACAATAAAAGACATCAGGTTGGTTGAATTATTATTAATATTATTATTATTATTATTATTATTATTATTATTTGTAGTAGTAGTAGTAGTGGTAATATTAGTGTTATTAGTAGTAGTAGTATTAATAGTATAGTATTATTATTATTATTATTAGCAGTAGTAATAGTATTAGTAGTAGTAGTAGTAACAGTTATAATAATAGTAATAATAATACAGCCTAGTGTGTTACGTTGTATACTTAATACTAGTACATGGTAAATATGTTTTTACAATGTTCTACTATATTTTATATTAAGTGATTATTATTATTATTATAATTATTATTATTATTCTTATTGTTGTTGTTGTTGTAATTGTTATTATTATTATTGTTGTTGTTGTTATTGTTATTGTCATTATGATGATTATTATTATTATTACATAGAAAGTAAAAGGGCACTGTATCACAATCAGTAATTATTATAGTCACTGTCCCTAGATGAGATCAGTCACACCATCAGAGCAATTGGTCTCCCTGCCTCTGTCTCTGTCTCTCTCTCTCTCACCCACTGTCTGTTTTCAGTTGTTTTTTTAATTCCACCAGGTGGTATTTCTCTCTGCTGTCTGTCTGTCTGTCTGTCTGTCTCTCTCTCTCACTCTGCTTGTATGCTCTTTTCTGTGTGTCTAGTTTTATCTCCCCAGCTGACAGTCTGAGTCTGTGCAGCACGTTTCTCCTGTCTGGGATTACAATTACCTTCCTTCCTCACAAATCAGTCTCTCTCTCTCTCTCTCTCTCTCTCTCTCTCTCTCTCTCCCTCTCTCTCTCTCTCTCTCTCTCTCTCTGTCTCTCTCTCTCTCTCTCTCTCTCTCTCTCTCTCTCTCTCTCTCTCTC